>JAQFVV010001426.1:0-67433 GCA_028023455.1 Epiperipatus broadwayi | reverse complement strand
GCTATAAAGAATGTTGATACTTTTTTATGCCAGATGTTAACAGTTTCATTATATTATCAAAAGGAAGAGTTGTTCTGGTTTAAACATTTTACAATAGACAATGCTTCTTCACATCGAACATTTGTCCAAAAAATTTTCCACATCAAAGCTTACCAATAAGTCGTTCTTAGAATTTTCATGTTAGGAATGGGTTTTGTATGCCAAAAGACATAGAACATTGAAAATAACTCTTGCAAATTTTGGCAAGGTCAATCTCTAGAACTTACAATAAGTCATAATGGAACATGATACTTGTGAATTTTATTTAGACCATAAGATGAGAAATTATGCACAAATATGATGTCATTTTCCATTTTTAGAAATCATTGAAGTATTTGCAATCCTTTCTGAGTAATGCTTGTAACTTTGTTTCTGTATTCAGCATTAAATGTTCTGCCACTTTTCATATTGGCTTTCTGTGAAGAGAGTTCGTGTATTTTATTGTCATAAACAATTGGATCCATAATATCTGTAAAATTGCCATTGTTATCAGGGAGAATTAGTTACAGATTTATCTACTTTGAAAGATTTAATTGCTCCCCTTACTTCTATAGAATATGTTTTGAATTCAATTTTTATTACTTCTCAAGTGTTCTTTTTATTATCCATATAATTATTCTGGTTTTTCTAAAGGCAATTTTTGAGGAACTTATTTGGTGGCTGTTATTATATCTAGTAAATTTACATTAGTCAGTGTCATGGCAAAGTTTAATCCTCTTTCCTAAACAGAAATTTCAGTATTGGTTAGAAGTTTAGAACTGATATTTTTAATATATGAAGTTGGTTCAATGTTTGGAACATTGTGTCTGTTGATATGCTCAGTAGATTAGCGTGTGTTTTCTTTTGGCATTTTCTACTTTAGCCAGCTTTAGACATATTTTTATAATGTCTAATGTTTGTTATAGTGTTGGGTTTATATCAAGCATTTAGTGTTTTCCTGGAAAGTTTGTGATGATGATGTTTCTAGTTGTTTGTTTATATTGTTCTATTTATATCATCTTATATGCCTATTGAATGTCTCTTAAAAATTAACTTTATTTGAATATTCCACATACATTTAACTGTTAGTAATAGCTATCATCAAACCAAATTAGTATATGCACAATGTTTTGAGAGATATTATTCTCCCTACTTCATCAGGATTTGCTGACCTGACCAATGACAGTATTAGCATAAACTTCAAATCTGGACCCTTACATACTTGACTATTGAAATTTAAGGTAATACTGGCCAAATGAGCCATTATGCCAAAAGCAGCAGCCATAAAACTACTCCATATCAACCTTGAGTTTGACTTCTCTGTGTGAATGATACATTTCTTGTATGACTACATGGTAAAGCACTGCTACAAACATCTTGGAAACATATCAACACCATATCCACTTCAACTAAATTCACAATAGAATCACAATTAGATCAAAAATTGGCAAAAGTTAGATTTTCTTCTGTGAAGACATCCTCATGGCAAAAACCAAAATACAGTTTACCAAAAACCTACACATACAGAAAAATACCCTAGCCTATGCATCTAATCACCCTATAAACCTAAAACATGGAGTTATACTATCACCATAGGACAGAGCAAAATAAGTTTTTTCAGAAACCATCAATTTGGAAAAAGAAAAAATCTATATATAACAAACTTTTTATAAAAAATGGTTATCCATCAGCTCTTATTAAGAAAATATTAAATGGACAACAAAAAGATCTATCAAGAGAATAAAAACAATTATTAATATTGTACTCTATGCATATAGTCCAAAAATATCAGACAAATTAAAAAAAAATCAGTATAACATCAGACCCATTAACCTAATCCATACCACATTACAGGGAATTCTAATATCTAGAAAGCCAAAACATGAAATGCTGAAAAGAAAAAATGTATCTATGAAATACCATATAAATGTTGAAAAACCTATATTGGTGAGACTAGTTATCCCAGTGAAAATCACTTGCAAAAACACAAACTGATGATTAGAAAAAAGGCAACATATATGTCTAAAGTAGCAAACCATGAATGTGACAATGAGCATATGTTCAATTAGGGAAATACAAAAATATTGAATAAAGATGAAAAGATACAAAGAAAAAATAAAGAGGCTAACATGACATTGGTAAAAAATACCATAAGCCAAAGTAATGTGACTATACATAATGTATAAAAACCACTAATCAACTTTGTTCTTAGACAAAGTGGAGAAATCAGGAGTAACTTCATAGCTAAGTAAGTGAACTTTCTAAAGACTGTTGCATTTGGAAAAATGGCTCAGTTGGTTAGAGTCTTATCTTAAAATTCAAAACATAAAAATCCAAGGGTCCAGGTTAGAATCTCAGGCTAATATAGTCACTTATTAGATCATCAACACTTAAAGAAGAGGATATATTACCTCTTGAAACATTGTGCATATACTAACTTGTTTGATATGCTATTAGTAACAGTTAAATGTATTTGGAATATTAAAATAAAGTTATTTTTAAAGACATTCAGTATGCATATTAGATTATAGATATAGTGGAATATAAAAAAAAAGAGTACAAATTAGTATAAATAACTTTTATGTCTATATATATATATATATATATATATATATATATATATATATATATATATATATATATATATATATATATATATATAACAAAAACAAGTTATAAATCACGTAACTTACCATCACTTACATTTATGATCAATAGATGGAGCTTTTCCAAAACTTCCGAACTAGCGTATTTTGTTTACAGAAACATCAATCTCTTTTATTGGCTCCACCCTTCAGATCAGCTGATTTCAAGCTAATTTGCTATCATCAGTGAAAGGTAAGGCTAAAAACAAGATCTAAATGCTAACTCCAAGCGTTTATGCAACAAGTTCCTATCAGTTTGCAAGCATGAATTTTTCAGACACGTACTGTCTTCAAACCCAGCCTAACAAAGCAAATAGCTACATGGGTCTGATATTAATTCAGTTTCACCACATAGTCAAAGCCTCTGTAATATATATTTTTGCAAAGAACTTCAAAAGTACATCTATGAGAAACAAAACAAGTTATAAATCTTGTAACTTGCCATCACTTGCATTTATGATCAATAGATGGAGCTTTACCAAAACCTTCGAACAAGCGATGGCAAATTATGTTATTCATAACTTGTTTTTCATAAATGTACCTGATCTGAAGGTGCAGCCAATGAAAAGAGATAGTGAATTCTGATTGTTTTGATGTTTATTTAAACAAAAATACGCTTGATCTGAGGTTTTGGTAAAGCTCCATCTGTTGATCATATATATATATATATATATATATATATATATATATATATATATATATATATATATATATATATATATATATATATATATATATATATATAAGGGCTTAGCTGTAGTGCAAAGAAAATTGTGCACTAATGTTTATAAAAGTTAAAAACTGTAGAATATATAACATTGCAATAACAATATTCCAATAAAATGTATTGTATAAAATGCTCTTTAATTTCTCTTTTTCACTGCATAATAATAAGATATTGACCTCATTTTGATTTTAACATAAAAATGCAAAAAAATATATATATCAATAATCTTTCATAATATTTAAAATTATAATGAAAGATCTAAAATAAAATAAATATTTTCTTCATTTTATTCTACCTTATGAACTCTATCCCTAAAATTGTCTCATAACTACTTCATTGTAATTGATATATTACAATTAATCTTTTAAAATGTTTTTTTTAATAGTGAGATAGATAAATGTTTACATAGGAAACAGGCAGTTATTTAATTACATAGTTTTATATATATATATATATATATATATATATATATATATATATATATATATATATATATATATATATATATATATATATATATATATATATATATATATATATATATATATATATATATATATATATATATATATATATATATATATATCAAAAAGATAAATTAAAGCATTATTATATACACTCCATCATCAGATTTTCAATCGGATGGACAGTTGAAGAGTTGATTAATCTGGACCAACTTATGATTGCTGGTTTAGCATGAAATACTTATATTGGTTATTATTTATTATTTCAACATATATGTGTTCAAGTGTATCAGTGTTATGAAATAGAGTGGAGATTGGTGGGTAATGTGAAGGTCCATGCTCATATACCCTATATATTAAAGCATTATAAATGTTAGGATAAAAATGCAATTCAAAACACAAAAAAGCAAATAGGTGATGTATATAAATATATTATAATTAGACGGAAAATTAAAATATGAATGAACAAGTTTGAAATAAATGTGATAATTGTGATTTAAGAAATGATACAAAAATCGTGTAAAATCTCAACATTTTAAGTGTACTTGTCTATCTCTTTCTATAGTCTTTTAGAATGGACACATATTTTGATAATTTTTTTTTTAAAAAATAGAGACCATCATCATCAAACAACTTTTCAAAAACCACCAATTCAGATTCTCTGATTCACAGATTTTATACCACACATCACTTAAAAACTTTATTTTATTTATTCAACAATCTGTCACAAAATTTAAACCTATAATTAAGAGTGTAATCATTTAAATATTCCCATTTTTTTAGAAATAACGCAAGATAATCTACACTTCAACAATTTTGATTTGTTTTCTTTGATTTCAATAGCTTTCATTTTCTCTATCCCAAACCTTTTATTAAAAATATGTCAACCATTTATTGTTTATTATGAAATCTTTAATTTACTCAGCAATTAAGTACATTATTCTTGTCTAAATCGCAGTTATTCTTTTTCAGATACATAGGAGTAATTTGTTAGAATATTGGACAATTTCTATTAAAAGTAAAAAAAATAATTAATCCATTATATATCTGTGTATAATAATAACTTAGTAAATATGTTTATATATTTAACTTTTTTATATTTACTATTAATTTTTATTTTCATCTTATGTAAAAAAATCATTTAACAGTTTTGACCTTCTTAGCATTTATTTTGGTCCAAATTTCCAGCATTTATCTGAGAAATATTGCAATATTATATTGAAGGTCAAAATCATTTATTTCAAAAACAACCACTTTAGTTTTGAATTTGTGATGCTAGAAGAATCTCTATTTATATTTATTTTCTTATAATTTGAAAAGTATTTTATACAATAGTGCTATACAAAAATAGGAATTGGATAATCAATTGATCTTAAATTATTTCCAAGTTTAATATTCTAAAAGAAATTATATGATTAATAAAAAGTTGGTTTGCTTAAAATATATACTTTAAGCATATTACTAATGCTTTTAAAACATTTATTGATGTTAGAGTGCATGTCAATTCTAAAGCACATGTATAAAAAGTAGTTCATAGTACTGTATATATATATATATATATATATATATATATATATATATATATATATATATATATATATATATATATATATATATATATATATATATATATATATATATATATATGATCACTAGATGGGGCTTACCAATATCTCTAAACAAACTTTGTTTTTATAAGTGTCACAAAGGTATTTGCAATGCTATATATTGCAGAAGGTATTACTATATGGGTAAAACTGATCTGAATTCAGACCCATATATCTATCTAGTTTGTAAGGCTGGATTTGAAGACATTTACTTATTTGATAAAGTAATGCTTTCAAATTTATAGGAAAGTGTTTTATAAGTACTAACTTTTGAGTTAGTATTTTAGATTTAGTTTCTAGACTGGAAGCTCTTTACAGAGGTGAGCCGTCATTTATTAAAAAAAACAAATAATAATTAAAAATTACAAAATATATTCATAACCAATATTTTTTTTTTTTTTTACCTTATCTCACTCCCCTTTCCTATTACAATCACAACTTAAACATAACTAATTGCTTTTTTTAATATATATATATATATATATATATATATATATATATATATATATATATATATATATATATATATATATATATATATATATATATATCTCTATATATATATATATATATATATATATATATATCACATAAAAACTTTTAATTAAAAACCAATTATTTTCTTTTATCTTTTTTCTATTAACATCCTATTTAATTCTGATTTTATTTCATTTATATATACACCATCTTTTATTATCCTTTCATTATATGACTTAATACATTCCAAAGGTTTTATTTAGAAATCCCCATGCTTAAATTTATTCTTATGAATGTAAAAAGCAGAATTTTTATCACCTAAATGCTGTTTTAATCTAGTTTTTAATTTATTTTTACTAGTCCTAAAATATGTCATTTCTACATTTTTTTCTAAAACAATTCAAACATTTTATGAAATAAACTGAATTCATAATTTCTAACCTATTATAATCCCCATTATTATTAATTAAAAAAAATAAATTTGCTTTCTTTTTATAAACTGGACAAATTGAAACATTATATTTCCTATTAATCATTTTAACTAATTCCTTAACTTTAATAATGTAAATCTTTAGATATATTAAAACCAACATAAATAATCTTTTATCTATTCCTATTCCTATCTAATCCCATTCTATTCCTTATTTTATTTATATTTTTATTAGAAAACAAATGTTCAACTACACCCCTAGGATAATCATTCATAAAACATTCATTCCTAATAATATCAACCTCATTCTCAAACAAATTACTATTTGAACATAACTTAATTGCCCTAATAATTTTATTATTAACAATATTAATTTTACTATGATTATCAATATCTGAAAAACAATTATTTGATAATCCAAAAAATTTTTTTTTTTTTTTTTTTTTTTTTTTTTTAAACACAGAATATATTAATGTTTTTGAATATATGGATGTTAGAATTTATAAAAAAAAAATGATAGGAATGGTCGTGTTATTATAGAAGCATGTGTGTTTAGAAAAAAAAAAAAAACTTTTTTTTTTAGATTATCAAATAATTAGTTTTCAGATAATGATAATCATAGTAAAATTAATATTGTTAATAATAAAATTATTAGGGCAATTAAGTGAAGTTCAATTGTAATTTGTTTGAGAATGAGGTTGATATTATTAGGAATGAATGTTTTATGAATGATTATCCTAGGGGTGTAGTTGAACATTTGTTTTCTAATAAAAATATAAATAAAATAAAGAAGAGAATGGGATTAGATAGGAATAGAGAAAAAATTATTTATGTTGGTTTTAATATAACTAAAGATTTATTTATTAAAGTTAAGAAATTAGTTAACATGATTAATAGGAAATATAATGTTTCAATTTGTCCAGTTTATAAAAAGAAAGCAAATTTAATTTTTTTAATTAATAATAATGGGGGTTATAATAGGAAAGACATTATGAATTCTGTTTATTTGATAAAGTGTTTGAATTGTTTTAGAAAAAATGTAGAAATGACATATATTGGGACTGGTAAAAATAAATTAAAAACTAGATTAAAACAGCATTTAGGTGATAAAAATTCTGCTATTTACATTCATAAGAATAAATTTAAGCATGAGGATTTTGAAATAAAACCTTTGGAATGTATTAAGTCATATAATGAAAGGATAATAAAGAAGGTGTATACATAAATGCAATAAAACCAGAATTAAATAGGATGTTAATACAAAAAGATAAAAGAAAATAATAGGTTTTTAATTAAAAGTTTTTATATGATATATATATATATATATATATATATATATATATATATATATATATATATATATATATATATATATATATATATATATATATATATATATATATATATATAATTAGTTGTGTTTAAGTTGTGATTGTAATAGGAAAGGGGAGTGAGATAAGGTAAAAAAAAAAAGAAAATTTTGGTTTTGAATATATTTTGTAATTTTTAATTAATTATTTTTTTTATTTTTTTTTTGGAATATGTGATATTTATTATATATATATTATTTTAGTATGCCTTGAAAAGACTATAAAAAATAGTCGAAACGTTGGATTTTTTTTTCATGATTATAATCATAAAAAATCAACTTTTAAAAAGAAGGAGTTAATTTGTTTTATTTCTATACTAGATATATATGAACTATTTAAAAAAGAAAAACTCTCTGGATATGGATATATATAATATATATATATATATATATATATATATATATATATATATATATATATATATATATATATATATATATATATATATATATATATATGTATATATATATATATATATATATATATATAATTACCCCAAATCCAAAATTCAACCAGACCAGCCAATAAATAATAATAAAACACAAGCAAAAGTTTCACTGCTGCAAGCAGACTTCTCAAGTGTAAAGAAGTACAAAAACTATACCATATGTATAATATTAAACATTACCCACAAATCCATTTACTTCCCATGCACCCTTAATATTAAAATAACTCTAAAATAAGTTAATTGATATATATATATATATATATATATATATATATATATATATATATATATATATATATATATATTAACTTGGTGTCTTCTGATTGTTGATGGTAAATTTTATAAATCTGTGTCCTTGATTTGTCATAATTTTTATGAAGCCTTTATTATAAGGATTAAAGGATGCTAGGTTTCTGAATTTTGCACCAAGGATCCCTGAAGTTTGGTTGAAAGTCGTCAGTTAAACATTGAAAATTTTAATAATTTTTAAAATTTAATTTGAACAATATCTTCTAAAGAAAAATGCAAGATTTTATATAATTCAGTAGATATAATATCTATTAATTTATTTAAATATTTTTATAAACAAGATTAAGAAAACTGCTATATTGAAGATATGCCATATGAATTTTTTTAACTCTACAGACATTTAGTGTGATCAGTGTCTTCTGATTGTTGATGGTAAATTTTATAAACTGTGTCCTTGATTTGTCATAACTTTTATGAAGCTTTTATTATGATGGTTAAAGGATGCTAAGTTTCTGAATTTTGCACCTCAAATCCGTGAAGTTGAGTTAAAAGTCATCAGTTAAACATTAAAAATTTTAATAATTTTTAAAATTTAATATATATATATATATATCTTAATGTAAATAATTTTAATAAATATTTGATTTTATTTTAATTCGTATACACGTGTAGTGGATATATACATATCAACTGTGAGGGGAGATTACTTCTAAAATATTTATAAAATAAAAATGTATTACATTAATGTATATTTTAAAATTATAGATATAATTTGTTATTTATTTTATTCATGGTGGACAGAAAATGATGCAATTCTTCTAAGAAATTTCTTAAATGTAATTACGACAATTGACCAGAATCCCATTAGTCTGAATTAACATGTTATAATTTAAAATAGTAAAGTAAGAATCCATTAGTGGAAATTATATCCACTTCAAATTTGTTTTAAAATCATAAGACTATTTTAAAACAATCTTTCAAGAAATTTGTAACAGGATTGCATTGTTTTTAAAATGTACTAAAACAAAAGATGCTTCTGGTCAGCAGAAAGTGCCACAGTTTTAGCAGCCAAGTGCTTTCCAATATCATAAGAAAAATACTATAAATACTGTGAGATTTGAATCCATAAAGAGATGAGCACTAAAGTAAAACAGCAATGGCAGGTCTCATTCATGCTCATGGTTTTAGTAATACAATGTATCATGAGTAGAGGAAAATTGATCTTTCTCTCCATTCAAACATGCTCTTTCCCATAATCATAACACTGGACCCTGTACTCATGAAATATAAAATGCTTTGAGACTGAAAAATAAATTCTACCTGTTTGACTGACCCAAATGTAGATCTAGTTCATCAATCTCCATGGACACTGAAGCATCAAGGACTGCCACTATGTTTATCAAGGTAAAAAGAACTTTAGTCGCTGCCTAATGTATAAATCTCTTAAATTGAGCCTTCTGTAATTACAACCCTGTTGTTTTATTAGATAATTAATATTATGTAAAATGATTTATATTTTACTTATCTCTAGTTTGTACAGAACTCTATATAACACTAATTTCTTTTTTATCATTGAGCCTCTATTAAATCTGTTTTCTTTCATTTTCATGTGGCAATAATCTTTAAACTTTTATTATCATATTTTATATATTTGTATTATTAAATATGCCAATAATAACTCAAATTCACCAGTATGTAATTTATCTTTTATTTTTCCGTCCCTACTTTATGAGATGACTAGATCAAGTTTAATTAAAAATAAGACTTATTTTATCTGAGCAAATGTTCACGAATTTGGGGGAAAACAAAGTAGTTATCTCATAAGGTTATTGTAGTAAAACAAGGCAGCAATCTGTTTTTCTAAGAAATGTTTTGTATTTATTTTTAAATAAAAATGGGCCAATTCTAAAAATTCAAATTTATTATGTGAAAGCAAATCTATTTATTCTCCAATTCTTCACATTCACCCCATTTGTATATGTATAATTATGTGTATTTTAATGACAGCATTCATAACTGAATTCTAATACTTAATTAATGGTGTGGGAAGTTCATAGATAAAATTAAAGTAAAGGGAAATGGGAGTCTTTATATCAAGAAATTATGTATTTTAATAAGTTTAAATGATCTATTCCTGTTTAGTAATTAAATCATACCATAATGAGAGATATTACATAATATATGGGCAGTAATTAAGTAAATATTTTTTTAAAGTTATATGTGTTATTCAAAGCATTGCATGCATACAGGCCTCATATATATATATATATATATATATATATATATATATATATATATATATATATATATATATATATATATATATATATATATATATATATATATATATATGTGTGTGTGTGTGTGTGTGTGTGCTTCTCTCTACCCAAGCATATCAGAAAGCGGAATCCCGGCTCATATCTCCACATCCAAGAACCTGGCTTTTAACCTGCATCAGTACTTATTTGATAACATGACCTGGCATTATTGGGGATTGCTCTGGTAAAATTCCAGCCCATTAAAGGCACAGTGGACTGCTCTTCATTCATGAACTGATTTTGCCAAAATTTGCAGACATATATCAGTCTATTTCTTCAACAAATTCTTGGAAGCACCTGCAAGGATCCATGATTGGATCACACAACTATGCCACCATGCATGTACCACCCTCCTGTTATATTTCTAAATAAAACCTATGAATATCCATAAGCCATAATGTTGTGACTCTACTAACCAGATTTATTTATTGGATTTATTATTTTCAAATGCTTGTCTTTTATGACAACATTATATATGTGTTAATGAGCTATCCCACACACGTTTTGCACTCTGCAAAAACTGAACTCCTTTCATACATTAATAAAATGTATTTTTTTTTTGTAATAAAAATTAATGTTACAATTATAAAATAACATTTGTAAGCTATGGCGGTTAAATGCTATATTTTATTCTTTCTGGGGAATGATTGGTATCTCACAAATAAAGTTTCTTGTAGTGCTAAGTCAACTGTCTATTATTATATTTATCAATTATTGATATATAAGATAGCCACAATAATAAATCAAACAATATAATCAATCAAATCTGTCATCTTCTAAGTTATAAATACATGTCATATGATTTACCTGTTATCATCTAAATGTAATTCAAATTATTTGTATGTTAAGAGGCCAATGATTAATAAAATAATAAAACAAGTATTCATTCATATTTCTTTATATATATATATATATATATATATATATATATAAAGAAATATGCTCTGCCTATATATTTATAAATATATATATATATTTTTACATATATATATATATATATATATATATTGTAAAAATCTATCTTTGTTTTAAAAAAAGTCATTTATTGTTTTTTTTTTTTTTTAAATATCTTTGATTTGATGTTTATATATGGAGTATTATTATTGTTTATCATTATTAGTTATAGTTATTGTTGTTTGGATTTATTATTTTATTTATTTGTTGATGGTACATCGCTGTGAATATTTAATTGTTATTATTCTTAATGGTGATATTTTTAATAGTAATGACATGTTCTAATTAATATATTTGTAAATCAATTTTATAAATAAAAAAAACATATAAATAGTTAATTGTAAAAAAAATATTATTTTACTTTAAGTGAATATTAAAAAATAAATTTTTGATTTAATATTTTTTATATGATTGATATTTTTATATTTTTTGATTGTTAATTGTTTAAAAAAACCATATGTAACAATGTTTTTCAAGACTGTATGTAATACTGCACGTGAAAAAACAAGAACAAACACAACAATAACAGAAAAAAAAAACATTATTAAAATAGTTATTAAAAGAAACAGAAGGAAAAAAACTAATTGTACATTTATATTCAGTATCTTCATTTGTCAACATAATTGGATAATCTATTTTATGTAAACACTTTAATAATGGATGGGGTGAATAATATATATCACAGCCAGGGGCTGCACCTTTTTCTTTTTTTTTATCCCAAGGCAATTTAAAAAGAAAAACTAGGCAAAATTTCAACACATGAATTTCACCTAGTCTTAAGCTGAAATTTGATATAGCTATCTAGGAATCTATAATGGTAAATTTAGTAACAATTTGGAAGCAACTAGAACTAACATATTGGATTCAACATGTCAATTATAATTTTTTTTTTCAAGAAGAGAAATCTTTAAAAAAATGGAAATATATATATATATATATATATATATATATATATATATATATATATATATATATATATATATATATATATATATATATATATATATATATATATATATATGCATTTGGAAACTGAGAAATTTTTCTAATGTGATATTTTCTTCAAAATGTAACCTTGGCTAGAATGCATTCTAATATTAAAAAATATAAGAGAATAAAACAATAGAACAAGTTGAACTTTGAAAAGGGAATAAATAACTTTATTAATGTAAGTGATACGTTTATATATATTTTTGAGATCGATATTCTTTTTTTTTTTCATTAAAAAAATGAAACGTTTTTATAAGTATAATTCTGTTCTATTTAAGCATCTTGTTTAAAAAAAGAAAACAAATGTTTTACAAATGTCAAAATTAACACTTAAATATTTGATATTTATAAATAAACATATAACTTTAGATTGCATATAGGTTATATATATATATATATATATATATATATATATTGTAAATATCGATAAGTCGATATTATATTTTTTAAATTGTCATTTGTTATTAAAAAAAAAATCTCTTTAAGTTGATGTTTACATATGAAATATTTAAATTTTTCTTTTATGTTTATTAAATATAGTTATTATTTGAAGTTATTATTTTATTTATATATATTGATAGTACATCGTTATAAACATTTAATTATTGAAATAAATAAGGACATATAAATTATTGATTATAAAAAAAATTATTTTATTTATAATGATTATTAAATGCAATAAATAATTATTTATGTATATTTTTAAAGATGTCAAATTTTCAATTTAATATTTTATATATATATATACTTGATATTTTATTTTTATTTTAATGTTAATTGTTTTAAAAGAGAACATATATAACATGAGTTTTAAAATAGTATCTGCTGGCGCATGGAACAATAGCAACAACAAAAGAAGCCATTATTATAGATTATTATTGAAATAGATATAGAACAAACAACTGAAAAATAAAGATTTTGTTGTACTTTAGTTCTATAAAATTTACTATTCTTCAAAATACTGAAATAACATATATATCTTATGGTAAATACATAAATTATGGCTTGCTAAGAAAAAATATATCGCAGCTAGGAGCTGCGTCATCACATTCATTTATTCCAAGGCAATTTTCAATGGAACAACTAAAAAAATTCAATGTATAAATTTTGTCGCGTCTGGAGTTGAAACTTGATATAGCTATCTTAAATGTATAATCGTCAATTTAATCATAATCTGGAAGTAATTGGAATTGACATGCTGGATTTAATATTTCAATTTGTTTATTTATTTTTTTTCAATGAAGGAAATTTTGAAAGGATAAAATATGCATGTGTCTAGGAATTAACAATTTTCTTTAACATAATAGTTTCTTCACCTTCGACAGAATGCATTCTAATAATAATAATAGTAAACGGATAAAGAAATAACTCATGGAGTAAATTAACTTTTAAAGGAAAACTAACTAAGGAACTTTTAAAAAGGTAGTAAAGAATTTTATATGTATAAATATATTTTGAGATCGATATTTTTGGTTTGTTTATTTTATTTTTCATTATAAAATATAACGTTATATAAATAATCAATTTAAGCATCTTGTTTTATAATAATATTAAACGTATAACAGATGTTCAGACAATTATCTTAAATAATTTAAAAATCTTAAAATGTAATTTATAGGTTGAAGTTATATATGAATTGTTATCTTTATATTATAATGGTTAGGCAAAAATATGTCTTTATATATTTAATCTATATATACTTATTACAAGTATATACATATAGTTATTCTTTGTATTTATATTTAAAACATCAATATTATTTAAAGTTGAACTATAACATAAAATAAAGGATGTACTATTTGTTTTTATAAATAATGCCTTTGTAATTATTTAAAAGAGCGATACTATATTATTCTTATTTTCTTTTAATGCCAAAGTTATTATTAAATTAATTGAATTTACAATTTAATAAAAGATAATTTCATATTTCATTTATTATTTGGTTTGTAGGTCATTTATACATATTATTATTCATTCACATATTTAGAGATACATAAATTTACATAATTAGATGTGTATATTTGAATTTAGTAAAAGTCCCTTTGTTTCTGATATATATATTTGATTAGTTATTCACATCATCTTTAAAAATAAATTATAAAGATAGATCTCATTGCTTTACATGATTTTAGATTTGTTTTATGTATAGCTAGCTGGAAGGGCATTTAAACAATTTATTTAAATATAACTGGAATAATTTTGTTTTTCTTCATTCTTTAATTTTAATGGAATACCTAATAGACGTTCCATTATATTTGGCTTATCCAATTGTAAGCCACCATATAGTTTCCATTACATTTGGCTTGCCCAATCGTGGGCTGCCTCATATACGTTCCATTACATTTGGCGCAACAACTAGGGCTCGAAATAAGCTAATTAGGGCTTGAAATACCCCACATACCTGAGAAATGTATAGTATATATATATTAATATGAGATGTATAATTTAAAGAAAGAGAAGCATTTTTGTGTGTTTAATTTTTTTTATATAAATGGAAATATTTTAGCCTTATGTTTAGATGGTGATGGTTAATATTATTGTATTATTTTTTAATGATGGTGTTAAAGTACGGCATAATAATTTTGTCCATATTTGGAAAGTTTATGTTGTAGAAAATCTATAATTTTGAAGGTTGGATGGGATATTTGATTGTTGGAGTTTGGTTGGTTCTGTTGCAAGTATTGATGTTGGATGGGGAATTTTTGTCATTGTCTTAAGGATGTAGTGCATTCATGTCATTTGTGATTGATTAATCTCATTCATTGCTCCAACCCAAATTTTGATGTTTATTATTATTATTATTTATCATGAAGCAGCTAACAGTGGTCCTGCCATGATTTTATCTTTAAAACTCCAGAGAGAGTAAGGTATAATTATTTTGATGTATGTATAATATTTGCCTCTAAGTCTCCTTAAGATGAGCAAGGAAATATTTTATAAGTAATAGCCCCTAAGACTTAAATATAAGCAGGGTAGTGTAATAGTGTTTTCAGAAAATTATTATGGGTTGTAGTAAATTGGATAGAATGAAATGTGATAATCATCTAAGTGTTCATGAAACATTGTATGCTTTGGGAATAATGATTGAATTCTTTTATCTACATCAAAGTTGTGAAGTGCTAATCAATCTTTTGGTTGTCAAAATCTATCAGATCTTTGGAGGAATAGATAAGTATATAACTAAATATATATAACACCAAACTTAGGGACTAAATTAATTAATTATTGTTTGTAACAAATAATTTATTACATTGATTATTAATTAAGGTTTGAAAACAAGTATAGTAATATTATATTTTCTATTATAAATGACTTTTAAACATGAAGTTCAATTAGTGAATGTTTGTTGATAGTGGACTGCATTAGTACAATTTTATTAAAATATTTTGGGCACAAAAGTAAATAATTAGTGAAGTGGATATTTTTTTTATATATATATATAAAATGTTATTAAGTTTTAAGGTCCAGAAAATTTATAGGTATCAATTTAAGTATTTTATATTTAACTACCATTATTTTGAATGAGAAAGTTATCTCACTATATTATCAAATTAGTTATTTTTAAGGCATGTGAACATTTAGTTGTATTTTTTTAAATATTTCAAGGTTATATTGAATTTGATATGAAGTATCCACATTTTAATATGATATAAGTGTAGAATATTTATTATCATTAAATATAAATAAATGTTATTTAGTGATATCAGTTGTTACTCCCTTTCTATATATATTTTAGAGAAATTTGTTGATATTATGGTGATAGATGAGATTTTTTTTTTAAAAGCCAAGAAGTTCATGAGTTCAAATAAGTAAAATTTAGATTGTCGGATAGCTATTATGTATTATAAGATTAAAAAAGCTTGTATTTTTTTTAGTTAAATAATTGCTTGTTGGAATGATGATTGGAGATGGTGAGCCCTTGATCTGTGATAATTACTATATAGAAATAAATATATATATATATCTTAGATTTTTTTTTTTTTTGAGTATATAATATTATAGTTCTAGTAATAATGGATAACAGTAGTGAAATGTCAGTTAGTGGTAATTTTGATATGGGGAATTTAATAGAGACACTGGAGGCTATGATGAAAACAAATTCTGAGAGACTAGAGTCTAAATATGATGAACTTAGAGCTGAGATGAAAACAAATTCTGAGAGACTAGAGTCTAAATATGATAAACTAGAGACTAGTTTAAAAACAAATTCTGATGAACTTTCCCAGAAACTAGAGATTGGTTTAAAAACTAATTCTGATGAACTTTCCCAGAAATTAGAGACTAGTTTAAAAAATAACTCTGATGAACTAAAAGAGGAACTTAGAGCTGAGATGAAAACCAATTCTAATGAATTAAAAGCTCTGGTAGATAATAGTGTTAGAAGAGTAGAAATAAAATTTGATGAAAAGATGGAAAAATATAGAGAAGAGACAATAGTTGAAGCTAATTCTTTAAAAGCAAAAATTGAAGAAATAAATAATGAAATGAAGGAAGAAAATCAAGGAATTATGGCCAGATTAGAAGAGTCTAAGAAAGAACATGGGGAATTTGAGGAAAAGATTATTAATAATAATAAAGTATTATGGGATAAGTTCCAAGCATTGAAAATTGATAATGAATCTTCATTTAAAAACCTATATACGACTATCTCTGCTGAAATTAAAATTGCTGTGGGATTGCAGCAAGAGGAACAGTTGATTGATATTAATAAATTACAAGATATAAATGAACGTATTAATGTAGTAAATGAAGTTACTTCTAATCGTATACAAGAAATAGATGTTAAATTGGATCAAATTCAAGGAAAATTAAGACCCCTTTCAGAATATATAAATAATAATGAAATTGAAACCTGTAAAAATTATGAAATAGAGGTACAGAAAGGATGTGGCAGAAATGGATGTAAAAATTGAGCAAATAAAAATCATTACGTTAGAAAATTGTGAATATATAACAAATTTGCAAAAACAATGGAAAGAATATGAAATAAAGATAGATATAAATAAAATGAAAGATAATATTATAGACAGTTAGATTATCTTAAGGATGAGACATTAATGTTAGAGAGGAGATTGATAAAAATGCATAATAAAATGAATGTAAGTGTTCAAGCTTTAGATAAAGTTAATAATGGAACAAATTTAACTTAGAATCTAAAAGAACAGATTCTGATTTTCACAGCCAAATATCTAGTGATTCAGTATATGAATCATAATGCTGCAAAGTTAGCATTAATGTTAAAGTTTTTAGAAGGTGAGTATTTCAGTGATAATCCTATGGAATACCATGAATACATTAGAAAAGATATTGTTTACACTTAGTATGCTAGTAAGAGAAATTGTAAGATTATTTTATTAAAATTAGGAAGAAATGATTATGTAGATTAAATTTGAATAATGGTAGAAAGATTAGATAAAGAACATATAATTGGCAAAGCCAAAATTAAACTCAAATTTGAGAAGTTTTTCGATATTTCTTAATCAATTAGTTATTTGCAAAGACATTTTTTTTTTTCGGTGGATTAGAGGGTATTGTAAATATCGATAAGTCGATATTATATTTTTTAAATTGTCATTTGTTATAAAAAAAAAAAAAATCTCTTTAAGTTGATGTTTACATATGAAATATTTAAATTTTTCTTTTATGTTTATTAAATATAATTATTATTTGAAGTTATTATTTTATTTATATATATTGATAGTACATCGTTATAAACATTTAATTATTGAAATAAATAAGGACATATAAATTATTGATTATAAAAAAATTATTTTATTTATAATGATTATTAAATGCAATAAATAATTATTTATGTATATTTTTAAAGATGTCAAATTTTCAATTTAATATTTTATATATATATATACTTGATATTTTATTTTTATTTTAATGTTAATTGTTTTAAAAAGAGAACATATATAACATGAGTTTTAAAATAGTATCTGCTGGCGCATGGAACGATAGCAACAACAATAAGGAAGCCATTATCATAGATTATTATTGAAATAGATATAGAACAAACAACTGAAAAATAAAGATTTTGTTGTACTTTAGTTCTATAAAATTTACTATTCTTCAAAATACTGAAATAACATATATATCTTATGGTAAATACATAAATTATGGCTTGCTAAGAAAAAATATATCGCAGCTAGGAGCTGCGTCATCACATTCATTTATTCCAAGGCAATTTTCAATGGAACAACTAAAAAAATTCAATGTATAAATTTCGTCGCGTCTGGAGTTGAAACTTGATATAGCTATCTTAAATGTATAATCGTCAATTTAATCATAATCTGGAAGTAATTGGAATTGACATGCTGGATTTAATATTTCAATTTGTTTATTTATTTTTTTCAATGAAGGAAATTTTGAAAGGATAAAATATGCATGTGTCTAGGAATTAACAATTTTCTTTAACATAATAGTTTCTTCACCTTCGACAGAATGCATTCTAATAATAATAATAATAATAGTAAACGGATAAAGAAATAACTCATGGAGTAAATTAACTTTTAAAGGAAAACTAACTAAGGAACTTTTAAAAAGGTAGTAAAGAATTTTATATGTATAAATATATTTTTGAGATCGATATTTTTGGTTTGTTTATTTTATTTTTCATTATAAAATATAACGTTATATAAATAATCAATTTAAGCATCTTGTTTTATAATAATATTAAACGTATAACAGATGTTCAGACAATTATCTTAAATAATTTAAAATCTTAAAATGTAATTTATAGGTTGAAGTTATATATGAATTGTTATCTTTATATTATAATGGTTAGGCAAAAATATGTCTTTATATATTTAATCTATATATACTTATTACAAGTATATACATATAGTTATTCTTTGTATTTATATTTAAAACATCAATATTATTTAAAGTTGAACTATAACATAAAATAAAGGATGTACTATTTGTTTTTATAAATAATGCCTTTGTAATTATTTAAAAGAGCGATACTATATTATTCTTATTTTCTTTTAATGCCAAAGTTATTATTAAATTAATTGAATTTACAATTTAATAAAAGATAATTTCATATTTCATTTATTATTTGGTTTGTAGGTCATTTATACCTATTATTATTCATTCAAATATTTAGAGATACATAAATTTACATAATTAGATGTGTATATTTGAATTTAGTAAAAGTCCCTTTGTTTCTGATATATATATTTGATTAGTTATTCACATCATCTTTAAAAATAAATTATAAAGATAGATCTCATTGCTTTACATGATTTTAGATTTGTTTTATGTATAGCTAGCTGGAAGGGCATTTAAACAATTTATTTAAATATAACTGGAATAATTTTGTTTTTCTTCATTCTTTAATTTTAATGGAATACCTAATATACGTTCCATTATATTTGGCTTATCCAATTGTAAGCCACCATATAGTTTCCATTACATTTGGCTTGCCCAATCGTGGGCTGCCTCATATATGTTCCATTACAATATATATATATATATATATACAAGTGAAATTTGTCATTACAAGTTTTATTATCCACATTTTTTTTATTATTTCTCCATCTTAATCCTTTTAATATTTTTTTTTTATTTATTTGATAATTGGATATGTTCTTGTGGATGGATCATAGATTGAGTTAATTTATTGAGGGTTACTTATCAATTAGAAATTGTCATTATATATATATATATATATATATATATATATATATATATATATATATATATATATATATATATATATATATATATAGTGTGTGTGTGTGTGTGTGTGTATACATATGTAAGATAACAAATGAGGTGAAATAAGTTCCATATTCAAATTAAGTTATATGTTAGCACTAAATAACTGAGTCATCAAAGATATGTTATATTTATTGGCCTGAGTGAGCCTCATCATAAATAATAAATAAAAATGTCAATACTTGTAGAAATAAGTATAGTCCAAAAGTGGATATAATATATAAACCTTTTATAATGTTGTGAAGTAAGTTTTGATGACTTCTTTTGGATTTAATGATACTTAATCGATTAACCTAGCTTTGAGAGCATATATATTATCTATTTTATTAATTTAAAATATTTTACCAGTCAATTATTCACTTTTTTATTTATTTATTTATTTTCATTTTCACTTTATATAGTAATTCTTATGCAAACATAAACAACAATTAAAATATTTGTTGTATATAATATTCTTTATTTTTTTTTTTCATTTTGACATTAATGTATACTTGTTGAGAAAAATATGTTTTTATATATATATATATATATATATATATATATATATATATATATATATATATATATATATATATATATATATATATATATATATATATATATATATATATATATATATTGTATTTGGGTTTGTATTTAAAAACTATTTAAACACTGATATTACTTATAAATCAAACCATGATATAGAAATAAAGGATGTACTATTTGTTTTATAAGTAATGCCTTTGTATTTTATTTGGAAGAGTATTAATATTTTATTCATATTTTTCTGTTTAGTGCCAAAGTCATTATAAACTTTATTAATATCACAACTTAATGAAGAATAATTTTGTATTTCAATTATTATTTAGTTTGTAGGTCCCTTACACAATTCATTGTTCATTGATATGTTTAAATATACATAAGTTTACATATTTGATGTGTATATTAGATTCAATAAAATTATTTTTGTTTCTAGTATATATTTTGTTAGTTAATCATATTAACCCTGAGAATAAATTATAAAGATAGGTCTTATTATTGTTCTTATGATTTTGGATTTATTTCATGTATAGCTAGTTGGAAGGTCATATAAACATTTTCTTTAAATATAATTAGGATAATTTTATCTTTCTTCATTTAAATTATACAATCTATTATATTTGGCTTTCTCAACAATTGAATTAATTTACATTGTTAAGATCTTTCTTTATATGTATATTCCAATCTATTATCTTTGTCATTCAACATTTTGGGCAATCCTTTTTCAGTATATGTGTATGATATTTATATAAACTTGCAGAATCATTGTTTTTTTTATTTAAATATTAATATCTTAGTTATTTAATTATGCTCACTCTGACTAGATGATCTCACTCTAATCCTATAGATATATTTAATATGAAAGTTCACAACCTTAAAATGAGTCAAACTTATATTTCATGCTAAAATATTCCATCATATAAAATTTATATTAGAGTCTTTTTGTGTCTTTGCTTTGTGATGCTGGTGGTGAGAGACAAAATTAAATCAGTATCATGAAGATTGTTGCTCATAAGTTAATACATTTGAAAAATTGCTAAATAGAACAGATTTCATGAGTGTTCCTTACTTATGTTTATTGTGCATGATTGGACTCGAGGTACTTTTGTGTAGATGCTAGATCTTGTTATATGAACAGACAAAAATGACTGATACAATATATATATATATATATATATATATATATATATATATATATATATATATATATATATATATATATATATATATATATATATATATATATATATATATATATATATATATATATATATATATATATATATATATATATATATATATATATATATATCACAAACCAATACAATAATTAATATAGTAAGCAATATTTTAAAAACAAATACCTACCACAATTTAATAGAAGTATTTTCAACTATCTATGTAGTCGTTATCAATTATATTCAAATTGCATTAGAAAAACCCATTACAAATGTAAACAAAATATAAAACATCATACATGTATTTGTAATGGTTTTTTCTAATACAATTTGAATCTAGTTAATAATGATTACATAGATAGTTGAAAGTACTTCTATTAAATTGTGGTAGATATTTGTTTTTTTTTTAAATATTGCTTACTGTATTCATTATTGTATTGGTTTGAATATATATATATATATATATATATATATATATATAAACACAAAAAAAAAGACTTATAAATCCAATAAATAATATTATATTTCAACTAGAGGACTAGTTTTCATCAGAAAGAAAAAAAAATACACAGTAAAATGGTGATAATCAAAAATTACAGATTTGGTAAAAGATTAAAAATTTAACAAAACCCCCCTGATTGGTCACAAAATCTAACACAGAATATCTACCCAATCAATGACAAAAATCAAACAAAAAAAAACTACATTCCCTCCTAATCAAGCTTAAATTCTATTTAAATTAAAATAAATATAAAAATAAAAAATTCAAAATTAAAAATTAAAATATACATATGTGCATACATGTAAACATATTGTTGTGACAAAGTGATCTTTAGTACTAAGAATTGTAATTTCAAATGGTATATTCCTAATTATGTTACATGTAAAAGTGTTCATTTGATATATTTGATAGAGTGTAGTAGATGTTTAAACCAGTATATAGGTGAGTCAGCAAATAGTTTACATGTCAGAATGACTATTCATAGATTTGACATTTTGCATAAGAATAAAGAAAAACCGGTTTCAAAACATTTTAACTTACTGAATCATTCAATTGATGATTTAAATGTAGTGATTCTTCAGGAAGGTTTTTCTTCTACAAGGGAGAGAAAACAAAAGAAGAGTTTTTTTTTTTATTTTTAAATTCAAGACCTTAGAACCACATGGATTGAATTTGAACACTGGAACTATTACATCTCTGGGTTACCTGATCTCCTAAATGATTTCTATATGTGTGTTTTTTATGTGAAAATTTTCTTATATGATGTTTTTTATGGAAAGATTGGTTACATGGATGTTTAATATCTGTGTTTAATTGGTTTATAGATAAATAATTAGTTATAAATTATTGTACTTTGCACTAACTATAATTTTTGATTGAAATGTATAAGTATTTTAGTTTTTAATGAATATTAATGTGAGCACAGCTATTTTTTGTATGTGAGCATAGTTTAATTTTTTTATGTATGCACAGTTTATATATGTATATATATATATATATATATATATATATATATATATATATATATTATATATATATATATATATATATATATATATATATATATATATATATATATATATATATTGTGAATGGAGGATAGGGAGAGTGAGGGGATGTAGAATGATGATGGATGGGGAAAAATGATGACGATATCTACTGACATGTCAAATGTATCTATCAGGCCCCAAACATTGGGAGCCAATTGTAACCTAACAGGAATGGATGAAGGAATGGTGAAAGGATGTTGAATGATGATGAATGAGGAAAAATGATGATGATGATGATGGAGATTAGGAAAATAGGAATAATGGATGGGGAGAGGAACACAGAAAGGGGGATGTGATGGTGAGGAAAGTGATGAAGATGGATAATAATAATAATAATAATAATAATAATAATAATAATAATAATAATAATAATAATATTAATAATAATAATATTAATAATAATAATAATAATAATAATAATAATAATAATAATAATAATAATAATAATAATAATAATAATAATAATAATAATAATAATAATAATAATAATAATAATAATAATAATAATAATAATAATAATAATAATAAATAGACTCCTACAGAATGGGCTTTTGCTCAGTGGCAAATACAATAAAGAAAGGAATATGAATGCTGATAATGATCTCAGTGTTTTAAGTATTTTGGAGACTTAACTGGTTGCCAATGTATGAATGATATCCTGGAAGGCTCTAGGAGGCATAAACTTTTCTTACAAAAGGATGCTTCCCAACATATAGTTAAAAAAGCAACAATTACAGAAAGAGGGCATCTCATTTGCTAAATAATGGCAAAAGTAAATATTCTAAATTCAGAATAGCTATAGCTATTTATCCAAGTCATCATTCAAAAATAATAGAAGGAAAAGGGTATATTTTTTTTCCACTATCCCACAGACTACTCAAATTAAATTATCAAGTACACAATTTGCATATCCACATTATGATGGAATTGTCTATAAAACCCATGCAGTATGAATAACTAGAATGATCTAAACCTAAATTATATCAATTTTGAGTGAATATTTACAATATTCGATTTTAATTATTCTCCCATAATTCTTCATTCTTTAAAATTGAAAAGTTTCACAAAAGATTTTTATTAAATATAGCAAGTTTTTGAAACTGCACATTTAGATTATCTGTTACCCAAATTTACCTGAACAAAATCAGAACTGTGACATTATACACTTTGCAAATGATAAACTCATTAATTCTAATAGATATATGGAGATTTGTGTGTGAACCCAAGACAATTGACATATAGAAAAGAAAAACAGAAACTGTATACTCTAATAATAAAATAATTTATTTTATTAAACGTTAAGTGTCAAACATAAATATGATATACAAGTTGTTGTTTTTTTTTATTTATTTTACAGATAATACTCAGAACTCCTTGCTACTACAAGCACTGTTACAAATGTCATTATATTTTCATTTTTTTATCAGTTGACACATAAGCACATCCAAACCTTTATTATTAGTTATCATAAAGATTAACTACAGGACAAATAAGTGGGTTTGACACAAGCATTCCCACAAAAATTAACTTATAAATGAAATCAAGTCATCCCAAACTAGCTTGATGTACTTTTAAACATATTGAAATTTTTTTTTAAAGAAATGATACCAAAAGTTTTAACTGGATTAAGCTAAACTATCATATAACTCAAACATTTATATTTGTCAAGTAATTTACAACCTTGAAAGGCAATTTAACACACTATTTAGATAAATTGTAATTGACTAATTTTATAGAAATTAAACTAATACAGTATCAATGAACATTAGATATAGGCAATTATATAAATCTGGCACTATGCATTAACTAAATTTGAACTAACAAGCTGGTGAAAATATTAATAATTGAAGAATGCAATCAACTTAACAAAGATGGTCTGATATTAATCTAAGTTTCTACATAGCCTTTTAAATAGAAATGGGCCATTTACCAGAAGTCACACATAAATCATACTAAATTACTGTCCACATACTAATAATAATAATAATAATAATAATAATAATAATAATAATAATAATAATAATAATAATAATAATAATAATAATAATAATAATAATAATAATAATAATAATAATAATAATAATAATAATAATAATAATAATAATAATAATAATAATAATAATAATAATAATACTTTAAATACCAAAGAACTTACAATTCCATCGGTGAGTTGATCCAAATGGGTATACAGCAAACATGTTGTGTATCTACTATCCAAATGCCAAGTGCTAGATATTAAATGCATACAAATATAATCTATTGCTAGTTTACTTGTGGCTGGCCAATCAACTCAGCAACACAATACAGACATCACTATTCACCACTAAGCATTGTACATAATGCAACCTGAAGAACTAACTCTTCAAAACTTACTAATCATTGCCATGTCAATTTAAATACAAATACTACCTCACCTACTATGGTGGAATATATAAATTGCATCATGAGTGATAGGCACAACAAAACTTCACAGAGCAAGTAAATATCAAAAAAGAATGGTGGCTTCCAAATGCCTATATTTGAGGCACAAAAGAGAAGATGCCTGGACTCTGTCACAGTGCACAAGGAAAATATGGGAAAACACACCAAATATAAATGATCCTCTTCAGGTATATAGGTACCTTCAATAACAATAAAATGATCAATATCATAAGAAATATATAACACTATCAAACTAATGGAATAACTATAAGCCATGGGGAGAATCTCTCAATCCCACACAGGCACAATAAAAGATTATAATATATAAGCCTAATTGCTAAGGCAGACACCTCATATAAACAATCAATGGCAAGATCACAAATTACACTAAAGATAACTAATTTAATATACACATAAAATTATCAAACAATGAGCAACCTCTGAAACCAGCAATAGCAGTTTGTCAAACGACCATTAAATTATTAAAGACTAAAAGCACATAAATTTGAGCAATGGATAACAGAAGTACACACATATATAAAATATAGCATATAAATTAAATGAATAAGTGGACATAATGCAAAATAAAGTATGGCATTCTAAAATAATTTGATTCGCGGTTAACTGATATATATATATATAACTGTAAACTATTCTGTTATAATAATTATTAAAAATACTAAACTTCCAGCAAATATTTAAGCACTGTTTAGCTACTGAGTAACTGAAATACTCAAAATCTAAGAATAGCAAATAAATGAAAGAGATGGATATCTCTTAATGACAAAATACTTTGCAAATGGAATTAAAAACCAGCACGTAATAGATATATAAAATTACCTGGGAATGTGTGGACATCCCAACACATTCTAGCATAAACCCCTAAATAAAGTAATATCAATATAATTACTTTGACATGTAAAATTATAATAATATCATAATAATATTTAGAACCCAAAAGAAAGTCAAATACATATTTGAATAATAAAAAAAATAAAATAAACACGAGTCCATTTAATGGGAACTTTCCATTGTGATTTACTGGGGGTGTAAAGTCCTTCTCTGAAGGCTTGTCCATGTGGGAAAAGTACTGCGTGTCAATGAAAATGAACATTTTTTTAAAATGGCAAATGGAATTCTGGTAAGCACAATAATAATAATAGAAAATAGATATTAAAGTTCTTAACTCTAATAATATATTATAAATTAGTGGTAGTCCATAGAAGTTGGCCAATATAATAATATTTTTAGAATATATTTATTTAACGACATCAAAATATAGCGCTATTCATTTTATAGAATTTTCCTTTTCCTTTCCGGATTCATGGTTTTAAATAAAAGCAAAATAATATATTTGTAGTTTTTACATAATTTTTAATAAGCACATGCATATATATAAGTTTTCATGAAGCAATGATAAAAGTCAATTCTAGGTAATTAAAGTTAATAAATTTCTTTTAAAGCATTTTTGGTAATCCTGACTTTTAGCATCCCGAACAATTCGCCCTCTATTTTTAAAAAAAATTAACTAACTACTTTTTTACACCTAAAAAAAAAAGTGTATGTAACTATATCCAAGTGTAAATGCTAATAAAAAAAGATTAAAAAAAAATACTTATATTTACATGCATATTTTTCACGTATGGCGGTCTTTGCTGTATATAGAACTGTAAATAAATGACGTATATTAACTGTAAATGTTTTTCCGTAAAGAAGAATAAATAACAAGAAAAGAAACTTACATTTTTAGGAGTAATTGGAAGCCACACAAGCGAGGGAAATGCAGATATAGATAAGGTCGTCGTAAGTGCAGATTTCTGAAAGAAAATTCCTGCAGGTAGGATGAGAACAAAGGTGTGCTCATCCCAAATTGGTATTTTAGCTTATGCTTTGCGACAGAGTGGACATAGGCAGAATTCCACGCGGTCAAGCAAAAGTAGTTCAGAATTTGTCACGTGTCAAAAAACCAATTCACATTTAGGATCTGGGTGTCAAACTCTGTCATTCTATATATGTAATTTCAGAGTATATGTAACTAAATTTATTTTTTACACGAACATCAATAAATCAAATGGATGTAATTGCAGAGTATATGTAACTATAAATGTCTTTTTTACATGAAGATGAATAAATAAAATGGATGTAACAAAACTTAATTTTTTAGGCTCTATTTAGTCTCACGCAAAGTTGCTATAAAAATTATGAACTACTGTACTTTGGTCATTTGTGACACGTGACAAATTCTGAACTACTTTTGCTTGACCACGTGGAATTCTGTCGTTATAAAAAATGGACGGATCCTAAATATGAGTTTGTTTTTTTTGTTATTGAGTGTTCTTTATGAAAAAACATTTAGAGTTAATATACGTCATTTGTTTACAGTTCTACATGCAGCAAAGACCGCTATAAGTGAAAAATATGCATGTAAATGTAAGTATTTTTTTTAATCTTTTTTTATTAGCATTTACACTTGGATATAGTTACATACACTTTTTTTTTAGGTGTGAAAAAGTAGTTAGTTCATTTTTTTAAAAATAGAGGACGAATTGTTCGGGACACTAAAAGTCAGGATTACCGCATTTTTTTTTTTTTTAGTAACGTTTAATTAAACACATTTCCTTGCTTAAAGTTTTCTCCATTCGTATCTTGATAAAATATTATACCTTTAACATTATAGGTGACAACGAAGCATAGACAATTATTTTCATATCTTTATAATATAGCAACAATAATATATAAAAGTCATTTTCAGGTTTTCTACAGATAATAAGTTTTTAATAGTATTAATTCAAGACAGAAAAAAATATATATCTCGGCAGTATCTCTAGTCTAAAACAAAAGTTTATTTTCATATAACTGCATAATTAATTCTTTCCTTTTCCTTTCTTCTTAGAGTTGATAAACATAATATCAATATTTAACAGGAACATAATTTTTCTATTCAAATAGTCTATCCTATTAGAAACGTCAGTAAGACAATACGTATAATTTTCTTAAGTTATGATTAAAATAAGCTCTTCTCTAAACTTTAACTTGTTCTTCCTTTTACAGTAATAATAATAATAAGTGCAACAAAAGTGGATTGGTATAAAGTTCGACATGAAATTATGAATAAATCTTTTGAAATATATTACCCAAAATATTATGCAGTTTAAATTTAAACAAAAATTAAGAAATTTACATTGAAGAGTTGGTTTATGTTTCGAGACATTTTAAGTAATAGATAAGAAAATCAAAATGTTGAAAGAGAATACAAAAGACAGTGTTACCTTATATTTTTCTCAGCACATTATTAATGGTTTTGAAATTTAAATAAATCTTAAAACTTTTTGCTCAAAAATAATAATAATAATAATAATAATAATAATAATAATAATAATAATAATAATAATAATAATAATAATAATAATAATAATAATAATAATAATAATAATAATAATAATAATAATAATAATAATAATAATAATAATAATAATAATAATAATAATAATAATAATAATAATAATAATAATAATAATAATAATAATTAGACACTTCTGGAAATGAGTATGGGAATTAAGCAGCTGTTGACCAAGTTGTAAATTGTTACACCTTATTATGATGATCAATTGTTTTTATAGAAAAAAACAACCTTGGTCAATAAAATTTAGCCACTCCTTTTTTTAGGAGGGATACCTGAGTTTTAAAAGGTTTAATTGACCTTTTGTTAATTAATAACTATTACGTCACTCTGATCTACTCAATCCAAAAAAAAAAAAAAATCATGTGCTATAACTAACTGAATGAAAGAGAAACTCTATAACTTATTAATTAATGAAACTTAACCAAAAAACAAATGTTTTAAATAATTATTCTATTTTCAAATAAGATAATCATTTCTTTCATTTTTTTTAATAACAAAATAAATCCAACAAATTAATAAAATTAACCCACTATTTTGCATATTTTCTTAATAATGTTTTAACATTGAAATTTTAAGATTTAGAATTATATTATTTAGCAATTAAGACCAAGTAATTATTAAACACATACAAGCGCAAACATCCAAGCACACACATTAAGACAATGAAGTTAACTAGTTCTTTATTTTTAAACTTCTTTAACATTAAATTGAGGCTAATTTAAACAACTGCATTTAAAATTATTATGTAACTATAAGAATTGAATTTATTTAAGCTAAACTGTCTTTACAACTTTACTTATTTAAAATATCTATCTTTAATAGCCAACACATTTTAAAATTACTAATTATTTTTTTTATTATAATGCATCCTATTATAACCTAATCTAATTTAGCAAGCTTTTCTTCTGATTTTAAAATATTAATTTAAGCAAATGGCTGTATAGACTGCAATTTTGGTTGAAGACACTAAATAGCTAAATATTACCATTCTGAATAACTTGATTTATGTAGTATATATACTATAAGAAGTAGTCCATTTACTTATTATAAAAAGTTATTGTACTTGGATGCTAGAGTGCAGTTGAATTATTAATGAAAATGAAATTGTTAAATGTCACATGATAAATTATTAATTCAATATTATTATATTTTTATTACTGTGTATATATATATATTCGGATTAAATATTCTCTGTCAGAGTATGTTATTTCAGTTGATTTTTTTTTTTAAAAAAAAGTCTTTGTTTTAATTTTTAAAAATATTAATCATGTGTTAAAACATAGACAATATGTTTAGCAAATAGTTTATACAAATGTACCAGATATTAAATTTTAAAGATAACATTAACTATATTGTCAAGTTATTATTCATTTTTTAATAGATTTTGTCGTTATATAAGTTAAAATGCGTTAAGACGTTATCTGTGAATATGCATTTTTTAAATAAATTCATAAAAAGCATCACAGACAAAAATGTAAATAGTTGTGTCAGTATTTAAGGTCAGAAAATTCATTTCCTGAGATTATTATTTCATAGTGAAATGTTATTTTTAAACTTAATTACTTATTAGTTTACTTATCCTCATAAGGAAAATGTTATTAATATATATTTTTTCAACAGAAGATACGTTCTTATAAAAGTATCTTTCAAACGCATGAAACTTAACAATTTTCTTGATAAAACATTCTGAAATAATCTATTTAGATTTAACTGTAACTTAAAATACAGGCATTTGTATATTTCTATATGTATAATCACTGAAAAAAAGTGTCAAATGGACATTAAGAATTTATTTTGCTTCATAGTTTTGATTCATCTTTGAGTCTTATTAAAATAAAACATTACTTTTTCTATTATCCACTTTATAGACTTTTAATGTTACAACTATTATTGTTATGTGATTATCCATAGAGTATATAGGTTTAAAGGAATTTCTCAGCAACCAGTATCAACAAGAAAGTTGAATTTGTTTTTTTTTTTTTTTTTGTTTTCATTTTTATTTGCTTATTTAATATCTGGAAACCTTATAAACATTGCTTTACATTAGTAATAATCATTAAGTGAAATTTTATTTGGTGTTTTTAGAAGGTTGGACAAAATTTTGAATTAATTAGATATTATTTTATTTTTTAATAATATTTATAAATATGACATGCAAAACTAAAGTATGTCATTGTTTCTAAGTGTCTGTAAAGTCTCCCCTAAAACAAAGTTAATGAATAAAGACAGACAGTGCCTTGAATCCCCTGAATTTATGTTGAAGCTGCAATTTGAATGTATTTCTCTGTATGTACTTATATGGAGATTACTTTCAACTTAGATAATATAGTATGAACTAAAATTTGAACTACCTATTATAAAGTTGAACTTTCTTTTACTTGAGTGTTTAAAAGTAAAATGGAAGAGACAAATGATATAAAAAATGGATATGTGTTTTATTACTGAGACTAATATTGGAAGCAAGGAAAGACATGAATTTATTACAAAAAAAAAATGAAACAACATTGTACAACATGATAATGTACAGACAGAGTGGGTCAATTATTTATTTCAATTAATAAAAGCTACAAAGGACATATATCTTTGGTTTATAACACAACATGTTGTAACTGCCTTATACATGAATATTTTTATAATTTTGTATTTAATGTATTTAATCAGACTAAGCAACATTTTTAATTTGTAATAAAAGTTTTTAATTCTTGAACAGGTGCTCAATTGTTTGATAAAAGTGTTGTGGAAAATTTGATAATGGTGTGGTAGATAAAATAAGGTCTTATGACTTTTTCCAGAAAAAGAGAAACTGTATATTATAAATTTCATATTAAAAAAAGTAATCTAAAAATTAAGATGCAAGCATATAAATGTAAGTAAAGCTGGATTGAATTACATTTTGCCTATCAGAAAATAGATATTTATAATTAAAAATTACATAAAAGATTTAATATAAAAAAGATCATTGATGCAAAACTAGGGAAATAAAAACTAATAAGAAAGACAATACTAGGGTATTTTTAACTTACTAAAATATGAAACTAAATTTAAATTAGAAATTTCAATTATTTTAATGATTAAACAGATTTTCACTATGATTTTAACTTGAATAAAATTAATAAAAAAATAATGTAAACATTATTAGAAATTGCAAGATAGCTGGTATAAAACAACAACAATTTATATGTAAATTTCTACAGAGGTGAAATATGTAAAAAGAAGGGATATATTTATTTTACAATTATCCAATAAGTAGAAGTGAATATATAAAGTTTTGTAAAGTAATACAAAAAATGTCAATTATGATATAAAAAAAATATAATTGTAAAGTAACTTAACATGCTATAGAAAAGTATTTAGTTGTATTGGAAAGACAAAACGATCACTAAAAATAGAAATATCGTGAAATGTGAGAATGATTTAATATAAAAAATTATATAAAAATAAGAAAAATATATAAAAAATAAATGTTCCTATTACCATTATTAGTTCCTTTTTATTGCCAATGAAATTAAATCATGAAATAAAGCATGCAGTTAAATGCATAAATAAGGCGGGGGGGGGGGGATTTTAACATTGTGAAATTATAAATGATATCTAAAAAAAAAAACTGATGAAAAAAAATAGAAAAAAAATATTGAATAAATTGTATTTTCAAAATGTAAATTGAACAAAAAAATATACTAGATAATTGGAAGAATAATATATTAGTACTGACTTGTAAAACATATGATAAATTGCAACATTTAATGACTTATTATCATGTAACTATTTTACCCAAAACCATTTCCCAATATTCTTACATATTGTCTACACAAAATTCTAACAAAATTTTTAAAAAGTGAATTTAATTTGTTTTTTTTTTAGTACAATTTATCACATTCAAATATTGAAAGATATTGTAAAAGTTTAATATATAATAATTATTATCAAGCTTTGAATTTGTAGTTTAGGAAAATTCCTGTGAATCTATAAGCATGCCACTGATAATTAAAGCATATTATAATCAATATATATATGTCAACAGATGGCATTCTACCAAAAACACCATCAAGCGTATGTTTACATAAACGTCAGAGCATGCATTCACTATCTCTAACTTTAATTCCACTTTCAGATCATGATTTCAAGCTATTTGCTATTATCAGTGAAAGACAGGAATTTTAGAAACTAGATCTAAACACAAACTCTGAGCATTTAAGAAACAGTTTCTATTCAGCTTGCAAGTGTGAATCTTTTAGACACATAATGTCTTCAAACTCAACATAGCACGCCAGATAGCTACGTGGGTCTGACCTCAGTTCAGCATCACCACATAGTAGAAGCCTCTGCAATATATATATATATATATATATATATATATATATATATATATATATATATATATATATATATATATATATATATATATATATATATATATATATATATATATATATATATATATATATATATATATATCATTGCTAGAAAGACCTCAAAGGTACATTTATGAAAAACAAAAAACAAATTAAAAACTTGTTAATGCTTGTATTTATGTCAACAGATAGTGTTCTACCAAAAACACCATCAAGCGTATGGTACTTTTATTTTAGGCAGTTAGATATTGCTGGTGGCTTCAAATTATTAGAAGTGCATTGTATTTATCCAGCAGACTGTTGATGTTTTGTCATACTGAGTCTGGAATATAGCTGCATGCTCCAACTTTCGACTTAACACTGCATTGTTTTAAAAAAAACTACATCTAACAGATGACAGAATCTAAATATGTGAAAGACTGCTTGACAAAAGTATCAGCCCTCTTTATCTGATGATCTTGTTGTTATTTTTTTAATTAGTTTTTGAATGTGTCAACTGCTTTTGTGATTAAATTCTTGTTAAGATGTATTTAAATTAATCCTGTTTTCAATGGATTTTAATTAGTAGCCATTGCTAATCTTATTTTTATGTATCTTATCATTATATGCAATTTTTGAGGGAAATTTTAATTTCAATTATGAGCTTATCTTTCAGATTTTTTATATTTAACATTCATATTTAATTTTATTTTTAACACACATACATTTTATTATTTTTATATTTAAAATCATCATTATTTACACACATATTTTATCTTCTTTTAAATTAAATGAAAAGAGAGATTTAAATTTGATGTAAAAAATTTAATTTTTAAACTTTTAACTTTTATAAATTAAATTCTCTTCCTTGAGTTCCTTCTAAATTAGTTTGTAAAACTTTACAAATGATGCAGGGTTTAATTTTCTCCTGGGCTAACTGTATTTTCTTTTTTAAAAAAAACCTCTAAACTTTTAAAAACAACAACTCTCTTAAACTTATTCTCACTTACATATTATTTATCAAAACCTTCCTTTTTTTTTCGAAAATTATTTTAGTCATAATGACTTTATTTGTATGTTTTTTTTTTTACAATTAATTTTGAAATCTTCACATTATTTTTGAAAATTTCATATTAATAATTTTTAGACAAAAGATATTACGAATATGTAGAGATAAGATAGTGGTACATTACACAACCCCCTCAACAAGGGTAAAATGTTTCAGTTTGACCATTTTATCACTGATATCTTCCTTAATAATTTTGAACTATTTACAATAATTTTCGTTTTTTTTTTTAGTTTCTTTCCATCTGGAACTATTGATTATGCTTTTCTTTTTTCAGGCTGACATCATTGCTTACAAGAATATTGTACTGAATGATTACCATAAGTACCAAACTTCTTTCAGGTGAGATAGGGATTTTAAGATGATGCCAATGGAGTGTTTACTGGCTTATACTGACTTCATGTATATTTGAAATGAAGCTTCATATGCCAGATTTTTATGGGACATTTGGAAAAGAAAAAAATTGATATGAATATCAGGATTCATCTACTGTCCAATTTGATTTACACTTTGGAAATGATGCATGAGATATGGGGACTCTCTTACAAAATAGTGATCTGTGGTATATCTGATTATTCCCAGTGTGCATATTTAAACAGAATGGGGACTTTGCCCCAAAGAAGAGATCCATGACTTACCCTAGTTGGTCCCAGTGTACATATTTAAAGAATAATGTATAGGCTCAGAATATTCTGAGAATCCTCACCCTAACAATATTTTTCCCTGATAGTCTGTTATGGGTATTATTTTCAGCCAGCCTACAGCTTTACACTTTTACTACTGTCCTAAAACACAATTGTATGCTTCCTACCCTCATTTCAATTAATTACAATCCCTTATATATTCCTAATGTAACTTATATTTATTTCATTTATATTATTTTTTTTATATTAAATCACTCCCAAATATTACTTTAGACCATTTATTTAACATTTATTAATGTGGGTGTTTCCAAAAACTATTTATTTTATTATTATTTTATTTATTTTTATTATTTTACTATTTTTCTGCAGATATATAATTTTTTATTTATTTATTTAACTTGATTTTTTTATAGATGTTTTTTTTTTTTATTCATTTACTTAATCCTACAAACATTATTTCAAACCATTAATCTGACCCATTTATTTACAAACATTTCCCCCTTAATTTGCACATACAAAAAAATTCATTTATCCAGTGATGCCTCCATTACTTTTTTGCAAAAACAACTCATCATTTTTTTTAAAAAAAAACATATTATTTGAGTTTTAAAGAATGAAATCTTTGATTTAGGTTTATCACCTATGTGAAAATAGTTATATTCAACTCATTATTCATTTCCAGTCATTTGTTTGTTTTTTTCTTTTAACATTCTGTTCATTTAATAACTTCTAAACTCAGTAAAGCAGTTTTTCTTTCTGCCTACTAACTCTTTAATATAAGTTACTTTTCACCATTTGTCTATCCCTCACTTATAATTTGTTGCCTTGTCTCTTTCCTGTTCTGTTCTATTTTCTACTTTGTATATTAGAAACTCTTTATGCTTAACAAAATTCTAAAGTCTTTAAAACTGTCCTACTTTATTTTTCATCATATCAATACCAGTGAAAAGAAAAAAAATCATTTTCTATAGTTTTTTTTGAATGTGTTAACTAACATTAATCTGTAGATAACTTATATTTTTTCTTTAAAATCATATTTACTAATCAACTTATTTTTAATCTTTTAATCTGCCTTTTGTAACTTTTCTACCCCACTATTTAGCTATATCCAATCTCTAATTACTTCTATATTTGTTTCCATCTTATCTGTTTCAACACTAGTTGTTCTGATTCAATTTTCATGTCTTCTATCACCTCAACTTCTTTTCTATTGCTTAACTTTTTAGTTAAATTTATCTCTATGGGTTCTATGGCTATTGATTTATCTCTACTTCCCACATTATTTTGTGTCTCATTTCACTCTTTTCCACACTGAGTTTACTAATTTCTCCTTTCTAATTCTGCTTTGAACTCTTACATTTATTTTATCATTTTACCATCATTTTTCTCATTGTCTGTGTCTTTCTCTATTCTTTTTTTCTACTATTTGGGGAATTTTAAAGAATTTCTAGTATTATTTCAGATACATTTCTTAATCCATTGTTATGCTGTACTTTTTTATCCACAAATAAAATTAAACACAATAACTATTTATATCTCTTTGCATTCAAACAATCATGAAATATTATTACTGTTTATTTATTCTCTTAAAATGGAACATACAACTGTCTCCAAACCTTTGTGTTTTTTTCTCTAACCATCATCACTTTCCTAACTCCACCCAAAATATGTAAATATCTTTACTTTCTTTCTTTTTATTTAAAAGAAAAATATTTCAGTCAATTCCTTAATTTAAATTATACAACTTTCTTAATTACAATTATGAAATTTAGCGTTTTTTTGAATATTTTCAAACAAGAAACATATTTAACTGAATGTCATTTATAATGGAGCTGCCCCAAATTGGGGAGCCAAATGAACTGGGAAGGGTAATAGATTGTATATGAAATATCATATAGCATAACAGTTTACTCTTTAATATAAATAAAAAATTGTGATAAGCAAAATTGTCAGACTTACTTTTATACATAAAAAATATGAAACAATTATTGATTAAATTATTATAAATTTGACCTACTCCAGCTGCAATTTAAGTATTGCACCTTACTGGTCTATTAGGCAGAGAAGCATATCATCCAGAGGGTACCTATGACTAAGACAAAGCTATATAAGAGGGCACTCTTATTGACTGCTAAATTCAACACCTGCCATTCAAAGCACTTTTTTGTTTCAAAGTAAACATCAGGTGCAGTTAATTACAAGAAGTAACTAACATACCCTGAATGTTGGCAAGCTAATTCAGTGCCTAAGAAATCTCAATTGGTTCACTCAAAAAATAAGGCAATATATTGCTGCTTTAACTTCTCTATTAAATTGTTTTAGAAGTATAATTAAAAGAATTGATCGATAAATACTAATTTGTAAAATAATTTGTTTTAAATATTTTAAAATTTATTGAGGACTATTTCATGACTTCATTCATCATTTCTTTATATTTTCACACATATTAAAATAAATATAAAACATTAAATAAACATAAGTATTAGAATATATAATGCACACACATTCTATCATATGAGATGTTGGTTTGTATGATGTGTCAAATTTCTAAAGTTGTTGGTTTACTATATCAACCTCCACATAAATAGTTCATTTTATGCTGGCTATAAAGTTAAGTTATTATGCTGACTCAGGGAATACTCAAATATTTTAATGAGTACTTTAATTAATATCAGAAATTGGAATAAAAATGTTATTACCTACAGGATTTTGAAATGTGGTGGCTTTTCTCACTTCATAGTTGCATCTGTTTAACCAACCAATTGGATTTTATGCTTTTGTTGTGGTCCTGATGATTGTGATTCCATGGTACTTTTATTTCAGGCAGATATACATTCCTGGTGGCTATAAATTATTAGATGGGCATTGTTTCTAATCTGGATGAATGCTCCAACTTTCAGCTTTACATTACATTGCCTTTAAAAAACATCTAACAGATAGCATGATCTAAATATGTGAAAGACTACCTGACAAAATTTTGGCCCTATTTAACTGATGATCTTGTTGTTAACTTTTTAATTAGATTTTGAATTTGTTCACTGCTTTTGTTGATTAAATTCTTAATTAATGCTGTTGTTTATAGATTTTAATTAGTTGCATCACCTAATCCCATTTTTACATTACTTATCAGTATATACAATCTTTGAGGGAAATTTTAACTTCAATTATCACATTTCCTTTCATATTTTTATCTTTAACTTGCATATTTTATTTTATTTTTAGAACACACACATCCAATTATTTTATTTATATTTAAAATCATCATTAATTACACACACATATATTTTATCTTCTTTTATATTAAATGAAAAGAAAGATTTTAATTTCATGTAAAATATTTATTTTTAAACTTTTAACTCTTCTAAGTTAAATCCTCTCCCCCAAATTATTCCTAAATTAATTTGAAAAACTTTACGAATGACAAAGAGTTAAATTCCCTACCAGGATAACTATATTTTCTATTTTTTTTTTTAAAAAATAACTCTAAACTTTTATAAATAATAACTCTCTCAAACTTATTCTGACGTATATTATTTATTAAAATCTTCATTTCTATTTATAATACTTATTTTAGTCATAATGATTTTATTTATATATTTTACAATTAATTTTAAAACCTTCACAGTTACTTATAAAAAAGAATAATAATAATAATAATAATAATAATAATAATAATAATAATAATAATAATAATAATAATAATAATAATAATAATAATAATAATAATAATAATAATAATAATAATAATAATAATAATAATAATAATAATAATTTGTAGACAAACGTTATTACGAATATATAGAGCTAAGAGAGCAGGTCAAAAAAAAAAAAAAACTGCATTTAAAAACATTTTCTTAGTCATTAAAATATTATTGCCTGACTCTGTGTTCAATATTTATATAAATAACATTGATATCTACAACTTTTATTTTGGAATTAGTGGATCAATATATTTAATAACATCAAACAATGGTAATAATGATTATGGAAACTTTATAATTATTTTCAATTAAGCAACATTAAGTCAAATGATTTCAATGCCTAAAATCAATTGAAAGCATATACAGATTGTACAGATAGAATTAATCTAAGAAATTAATATTATTAAAAATCATTAAAGACATTTTATAAAATTATGTACAAAGTCAAGATTTTTACTTTTCACAATTATTATTATTACCTAAACTGTATGAACTGAGATTATGAATTTAATTTATTTTATTTTAAATATAAATTTATAATATATTATTAAATAAATGGATATTTAAAGGAAAGTAACTTCTTCTATTTTTTTCTTCTTATTATTACTATCTTCATCATCATCATCATCATCATCATCATCATCATCATCATCATCATCATCATCATCATTATTATTATTATTATTATTATTATTATTATTATTATTATTATTATTATTATTATTATTATTATTATTATTATCATCATCATCATCATCATCATCATCATCATCATCATTATTATTATTATTATTATTATTATTATTATTATTATTATTATTATTATTATTATTATTATTATTATTATTATTATTATTATTATTATTATTATTATTATTATTATTATTATTATTATAAGCTTAATTTGTCATTAAGAGTTACAAGAGTTTGCATAGAATGGATTGCTGTGTTTACATGGAGAATCTGTAGTTATAGGCTTACATATATAAATTTTATTTATTGTTTTACACAGAATTGCAGGAATTTTTACATTCTGTGGATTTGTTCTATGATTTACATGGGGAATACATAGATATAGGTTTATATATATATATATATATATATATATATAAATAATCAACTTTTATATATATATATATATATATATAAAAGTTGATTTATTTATTTATTTACATGAGATTACAAAATAGTTTCATTCTTTGGTTTAGTTACAAGGGTTTTTCCTGATTTCGATTTCTGTGTTTTCATAGGCAATCCATAAGCATAGGTTTATGTGTGTAAAAGTTGATTTATTTAGTCATGCTGTAGATTAGTTACAAGGATTATACATGGCTTAGATTGTTGTGATTATGTGGACCATCTGTAGTTATAATTTTACATATGTAAACGTTTTTTTATAGGTTTATACAAGTTTATATAAATTTTAAAAGATCTGGACTGCTGTATCTACAGATGCAATTCAGGTTTAGATCTATATGTGGTTGAGTTGCCTTGGTAACATAGATGATGTTTATAAATTACCATGGTATTGTGGCAATTATCTGTGAAGTCTGGCCTGGTGTGAGAACAATATTATTATTAGTTTTGTTTTTTAGGGTATCTTCTTTGTGTGACTATGCTTTCTCTTGGTTTCATTGAAAATGTGGTTTAGGGAGAGTTTTGGTGTGGCTGGGAGGCCTAATGACATTCCCATGCGAGGTATGGTGGTAGATAAGTTAGAATTGGTTGCAATTTTTAAGTTGTACCTTGTGGGAAACTGGTCAGAATCTGGATCTAGTTGTGCACTAGAGATGGGTGTTGAGTAATGCTTTTATGAAGTTTAAGAAGAAAATTAATGTGTAAAATTCTTTGATATCCAGAGGAAGCTGATGGTTCAGCTATGCTCAAACTGGTTGAAATTGTTGAGTTAGAGTTTGCAGTCAGTTGATTAGACTCTAGGTCAAGTTATGTTAAAGGTGGTGGACAAATGATGCTTTTGCTATTATTTAAGTGTGAGATTCATGGCTAGTATCTAGACAAAAACTAGATAGGTAGTTAGGCTCAGCATTGTTATTAGAAGTAACCTGTTTTGGAAATATATATTAACTTGATGATAGTTAAAGATTTGATTGAAAAATTTAACACAAAATTAGAAATCAGTAATCAACTAATTGAAAAAAAATATATAATGTTTTTTTTTTTTTTTTTGCTAGCCTAATGTTTTGAGTATTTTACAAGCAAAAACAGCCAGATCTTGTTGACACAGTTGTGACCAAATGAACTAATTGATGGGAAATTGAAATAAATTTTTATTACTAAGCAAAGATCAAACATTGCTACAATAATATTAAAAATAAATGTATGCCTGACTGACCTTTGGACTTTGAAACTCTATGCTGGTATTATAGAGATAAATACTGGTCATGCAGTGTCTTTTTTAATTATGCTTTGGTAACTTGATTTCAATTGGAGATTGAATAAAAAATTTAACCCAAAGTTGGAAGGAAGTAATCAACTGTTTAAAGGTATTAGACTAAGATTTTGAATAATTTAAAGCATAAAATAAACAAAGCTAGTTAACTTATTTATTTAGTAAGTGAATTGCTTGCTGGAGAAATTTATAATGAAATTATTTTTTTTTCTCAAACAAAAATTATACTTTGCAAAAATAAAATTAAAAATCGGCTTATGTTTGGCTGAACTTTGGAATTTGCAACTCTGTGCTGGTAAAGTTGGCAGTAACCATCTGGTCATGTGATTACTTTGTCGCCATATTGTTTTCCAAAATAATCATTGATTAAAACCCTTTAACTGATTCCTTCAACTTATTTTATCTTTGTCTAATTTTTTTATTGGTCCACTGCTTAAATATAAGAACAATATTATTCATCAGTTTCATTTCCAGTCAGATTCTATTGTAAAAAAATATTAATTTAAAATACATATAATTTTTTTTAATTCAGCTTCTAAAAAGTGAATAATTTTAGATTCAAATTGGTTAAATGTAATGAAAATTTAAAAATAATGTTAATAACTAAATAAAAATATAAGAAAAAATGTTTAAAAAATTACCAGTGGTAAATATATATATATATATATATATATATATATATATATATATATATATATATATATATATTAACCAATCCATGGTGGCATTATTCAATCTGTAGCTGTCAATATAATTTACATTTCTGAAGAGCTATTACTTTCCCAAGATTATTTTTCTTATAATATTTAAAATTTTTCAAATCAAACTTTATATTTCGATAGAATAATGTAAAATCTTATTTATGAATGTAAAAAAATTATGACAGATATAATTATTTTCATCAAAATATGAAAATGTACCACATTTTATTTTCATTTTTGATTTTGTCATTTAGAAATGTCTATATAAATTATGGTCATTAGTGATCGACCAATTGATTAGAGATCACTTCTCCAAGCTTATTTTTCTTGTAATATTATAAATTTTTCAAATGAAACTATATAAATTTTGATAAAGAATGTAAAATCATATTTATGAAGATAAAAAATATGATCGACATAATTATTTACTTCAAAATGTGAAAGTTTACCACGTTTCATTTTCAGTTCTAAATTTGTCATTTAAAAATGCCTAATTATGGTCAGTAGCAATAATTGTTTTGAAAATGTATCATTTCTTCAAATGTATATTTTTTGGAATATTAAAAATTTTCTGAATCAAGCTTTATATTTCAATAATGTAATGTAAAATATTATTTATGAATGTAAAAGATTATGATAGGTATAAATATTTACTTCATAATATGAATGTATAAAAGATTGTATTTTGATTTTTGTAGAAATGCCTATTATTCAAATTACAGTTGTTAGGTGTCAACAATTAGTCTTGAAAAGCTATTACTTTCCCAAGCTTATGTTTCTTATAAAATTTACAATTTTCTGAATCTAACTTTATATTTCGATGAAGTAATGAAAATCTTATTTATGAATGTAAAAAATTACAATAAATATAATAATTTACTTCAAATTCAATTACAAATGTGTAGAACATCTTGGTTTAAAATTTGACTTTGTCATTTAGAAATTCTTATGGCACAATTTCCTGATTTGGCAGGCATCCAATCAGAGAAAAGAGACTGGTCTAAGCACCAATAGTCACCAAAAAAAATTGATTTTTTTTTTTTTAATATAATGCTATATGCGGACATTTTTAGAACTACAATTTTAAATTTTTAATTTCCTATAAAATAAGTCTAAAATGAAAAAAAAAGATCAACAATAATCAAGAGATGGCACATGATATGTCCAAAAATCATAAATAGCATTTTGGCTTAGTAAACTAGCATTGAGGATTAAACAAAAATAACAACTGATTTTAATTGAATTTTTGAATGAAAAATGTAACACAAAATTATTAAACAATTGCCAATTCATTAAAAATTGAAAAAGGTATATCAGGATGAGGTTTTTACTATGCCAGGTTTAAACTTTAAGTACCTTTGGAGCATGAAATTGTTGTGAAAAATGAACCTAATTATTATTATTACTATTATTATTATTATTATTATTATTATTATTATTATTATTATTATTATTATTATTATTATTATTATTATTATTATTATTATTATTATTATTATTATTATTATTATTATTATTATTATTATTATTATTATTATTATTATTATTATTATTATTATTATTATTATTATTATTATTATTATTATTATTATTATTATTATTATTATTATTAGTAGTAGTAGTACTACTACTACTACTACTACTACTACTACTACTACTACTACTACTACTACTACTACTACTACTACTACTACTACTACTACTACTTTTACTACATCCATACTTAAATAATATTTATTTCAAACATACTGATATACTATATATAAATTGTAAATTTTATTAATGCCATATAATTTCAATCCTATAAATATATGTATATATATAACAGTATATTTGATTATCTTGTAAATATAGTCAACTGAAATTACATGGACAAAATGCTAATTCAGATTTTATGTGATATTTAAAAAAAAAACTCCATAGTTGTCTATTTATTATACAATCTTTAAATTGATTGATAAAGATTGCTTTTTTAGTTTTTTAATGATACCTTTCTTGATTTAATGTTTATGTATGCTCTTGTCTGAAGGTAAATCTAAAAATGAAAGATTTGTCATGATTAAAACAAACTGAGAATGTATTAGACTGTTCATCACAATACTTTTAACATGATTGACCTTGGTATATTTTTAGAATTTTTTTCTGAAGCATATCAATTCTCAAATGTTCACATATTTTATTCATCTATATTGTAATATATATTATTTTTTTGTATTGTAAGAATGGGAATTTTAGAATTATTCATCAATCCCATTATATTTAAAAGATAACAAAATGAAATTTTATATTTATTACTAAATATTTTTATATAAAATTGGACTGAACATTGTTTAAAACTGGCATAAATGTTCATAATATTACATCAAAATTCACTTCAAAAGTATATAGTGTTAAATATATAATATTTCATGTAATGTTCCCATATGTGTAAACTGACTGATTAATAATTCTAACATCATTATTTTAAAAATGTAAAAGATAATATTGTATATCAAATTATATGTAAATGCAAAAAGATGTACATTGGGTAATTATTGTAAACTCTGGAGAAAAAGTACAAAAAGATTTTAGATTTATATTTTGCTAGGATCATTGAAGTATACTAAATTAAAAAAGGCATCAAAAATGAAAAGAAATATAAAGAGGCAATCTTCATAAACAACTGTAATTATTGTATAATAAATAACGAATCTGCTACTATCAATATTGACAGTTGTTGAAATATCTTGCAGTGTTTTTTATCTATCTTACTTCAGATAATAATGATTACAATGTAATCAAAATGACTTCTTTAGAAATTGGCATGGGACTGTTAGTTTTATTTAATTACTGTTCTAAATTAAATGTTCAAATTCAACAATTATATATGAATAACACCACAAATTACATATGTCCATCTAAAACATTCATCCAAATTATTGTATTACAATATTTGGGCCTATCATTATTATAATTTAATATCACACAGATGGAAAACTTTAAAAGTATTTTTTTAAAAAAAAAAGGATTTGAATGTATTTTTTTTTTTTTATAAAAAAAGTAAAGATCTAAAGATATTTTTTTAAAAAAAAAAAGGAACATAAATGAAAAAAGAAATAAATGTTTTTTTTTTTATTATTTTAAGATTCCTATGTAATCTCAGTAAATGTAAATGATTGTTTTAATAATTAAATGAAAAGCAAACTAGTCCGTATGGCTCTTATATAATTAAAAAGTCAGATAGGATATATATATTGTAACAAGCACAGATGTTCGTTACATTGTTGTTTTTTTATTTTTATTTATTAAACATGAAAGTAAATTAAAAAGTTCGCATTTAAAAATTTTCTTTGAGAATTAAAAATTGAAATTAAATATCAACTTAAACTCTTATATATTAAATCGCACAGATAATGAAAAATTATTAAAATAAAAATTTATTAAAGAAAAAGTATTTTAAAACTAAATTTTAAATAGATTTGGAGATAAAATTATATCTTTAAATTTATCTTTAAACATATTTTTGATTTGGAAAACAGGTTAATTAATCAGAAATGGAAATGATTGTTAATTAGTTAAATGTAAACCAGCCTTGGCATTTAAATGTAAAAACACCGGTCAGATAAGAAAACAATAGAAACTTTCAGCAAATGAAATAAATCCATTTGGAAATCAGACCTCAACGAAAAGGATCATCTCATTGATGACGTAATGTTAAGTCAATCCTTCGAATACGTATAAAAGGAAAAATTTTGGAAATTATTAGTTAGTGACTAGTTATTGATGATTATTACGATGTAACAGCTAGGTGTTAGTGCTGAGGGGATTGAAAAAGACGCACAGCTTCAATCCCTTCAGTTCTGTTAAGAAAGGAAGAAAAATGAGCCATCGTTTCTACATTGAGGACCAACTACACTAAAAAATCTCCGGATGGATAAATAAATCGGCCAACAGGATACCAATCTTCGGACGACGTGGGAATTCACGTTCAAACGGCAAGGAATATATGAAGATGAACTATTTAAATAACCGTAAGAACTTTAAAATTTATGAACTGTAAATTAAAAACTTTCCAGATTTAAATAATTGCAATATTATTCTGACCAACATTATTTATTAATTAGTTATAATTTTATTTAATGTATTTATTTTGTAAAATCATTTCCATTTATTTATTTTTTGTTCTTTAAGTTTTATTATGATTTTTGTTTTCCGTTAAGTTAAATTATATAAATGTTAAACTTAAGTCGGGCGTGAATGGCTGTATAGATTTGTAAAGTTATATTAGGGGAGGGTAATCTTAGGTTATTTGTTTCGTGGTTAAATTGGGTCAATGGATTGGATATATTGGTGTGATTAGTAGATGTAATATTGATTTGCCACGGGCAGAATCGCTTCATACGCCGCACACTTCCGTTTGCCTATGGAAGGAATTATAAGTCGGATACCGCAGTTTCTTTCTATGGAGTTTTTTGTTTTATAGCTCTTCTTTAGAGATAGATGTAATATTCCTAGCTCATAAGAGGCAATTTCTTCTTTTAACCTTTTGTGCTGTCGTATTTTATTACATTGAATTCATCGATATATCAGATGAATTGATGCCAGTTTGACTACGAATTTTAGCCTAAGGTTAAATAGGGATAGAATATTTTAATTTCAATGCAAATCTATGTAGTATTCATGCTCGACCCTAAATAAAAATGCATTAAATTTAAGTTGTTTATAGATGCTTGCATGGATTGTTTATCGGTTAACTATGTTTTGCGTTTTCATATTTGATCAAAATATATAGACATTCGATAAATAATGATACCTTACGGTGAGCATCTAAAATGTATTTATTCGGATGTCTTTTAAGTTATTGGTGACAATGCAAGTATCTTATGGTGAATACTATTGGGTTACATATAAATTTCCCTCCGCAATTGTCAGTAATCAATAATTTTATATTTTGATCGCTTATGTTTACTTTGGAATGTTTTTAACCGTGTAATCTATGTCACCGATCTATAGCAACTTATTATAACAAGCTTTTATAATCCCATCTGTGCGAACTTAATTAAAATGTAAACTTATAATATAATAGAAATTAAAATGTAAATTAAAATCTAAGGTAAAGTTAAAAATAATGTTAAAATGTAAAACTAATACTAAAATAATTTTAAATCTTATATATGTGTGCATAAATAAATGTTTGTATGTTAATTACTGGCAGTGGCTTATTTTATTCCTTTTTTATATATACTCTTAGATTATCTTATTAAATCTCTGCTATTCCACTGAGCTAGTGACATGGGCTAACGACCGGAATCAAAATTTAAAAAAAAAAAAAAAAAAAAATTTTTTTTTTTTTTTTTTGACTTACGTATCTGCCTACTTTATAAATTTTTCTAGGTTCAAATGCCTAGATGGCGCCCTGTAGTGCAGTTTAGGTGAAGTCGCTTTCTCCGGATCGTTACAACTGGTGCCCAACGTGGGGCCGATCTTTAATAAACCACAAATACCCTGAGCAAATTTTGTCAAAATGAAATATTTTTATCTGTTTACATAAAGTCGTATACTTTCAATCTGATAAAAGCACTGCCAGAAAGAAATAGCACATATATTAAAAACCAACGGAAAGATATAAAAAAATTTTAAAACTAATTTTTGTTTAAAAAAAACAAAAAGTCAAAAGGTTGCAATAAATATGTTTTTTTTTTTTTGTTGTTGATATATATTATGCTTTAACGTGTATAGGCGCGCACAGCCACGTAAGTTTATGATCGAAATGTGGTGCCTTACGATGAGTACCTTTGGGAATTACTTAAGTGTAACCCTATTTACGCATTTCAATCAGTCATAAATAAGTTGGTGGTATTTATAATTGTTCTGCAAATATACACGTTTAAACCCATTATTTCTTAAAACATATTTATCTCAATGCAACCTTCTTTAAATAAATAATTTATAAAATAACTTGCTTGTTATGCCGTGTGTAAAAATAAAATGTATAAAATAAAATAGAACTCTTGTGGGGAGGGGTGTAAACGTAAATGGTCCTCAGGTAAGCGATAGTCAACATTTCATTTTTCTTTGTGTATATAGTCCTTTTGTAAAATTATTAACCGGATGTTTGTAAATGTCTTCGTCAATCGTGTACCGTAATTACTAACCCTAAGTAAAATATTTTTTTTGATCATTTTTTGTCAGCACTGCAAACTTCTTCATATTATTATTTCTTTTGCTTCATGACCCTGTTTTAATGCTTTAATATTAAAAATAGCTTTGTTTAAAATATATATAAATGCCATTTCTATTACATTAATTTATTTCAGTCTGATTCAGTCCCACCATCGTCATTTATATATTTATTTAAGAGTATCTATGTGCCTTGGGGAAAATAAAGCGTTCATTTTATTATTGTTGTTAAAATAATTTCTCATTAAATATTATGTCATTTTCAAGTATGTTTTCAAATAGATTCAAATGTTTTCAAATGTATTTATATGTATAATGAATTTCAGAACGCTCCCCTAATATATATTAGTCGCCAGGTTTCTGAACCATAAATCAAAGCGTTAATATTAATTTTGTATAACTTCTTTCTAATCTGACAGACGTTCGTTACATTGTTGTTTTTTTATTTTTATTTATTAAACATGAAAGTAAATTAAAAAGTTCACATTTAAAAATTTTCTTTAAGAATTAAAAATTGAAATTAAATATCAACTTAAACTCTTATATATTAAATCACACAGATAATGAAAAATTATTACAATAAAAATTTATTAAAGAAAAAGTATTTTAAAACTAAATTTTAAAAAGATTTGGAGATAAAATTATATCTTTAAATTTATCTTTAAACATATTTTTGATTTGGAAAACAGGTTAATTAATCAGAAATGGAAATGATTGTTAATTAGTTAAATGTAAACCAGCCTTGGCATTTAAATGTAAAAACACCGGTCAGATAAGAAAACAATAGAAACTTTCAGCAAATGAAATAAATCCATTTGGAAATCGGACCTCAATGAAAAGGATCATCTCATTGATGACGTAATGTTAAGTCAATCCTTCGAATACGTATAAAAGGAAAAATTTTGGAAATTATTAGTTAGTGACTAGTTATTGATGATTATTACGATGTAACAGCTAGGTGTTAGTGCTGAGGGGATTGAAAAAGATGCACAGTTCAATCCCTTCAGTTCTGTTAAGAAAGGAAGAAAAATGAGCCATCGTTTCTACATTGAGGACCAACTACACTAAAAAATCTCCGGATGGATAAATAAATCGGCCAACAGGATACCAATCTTCGGACGACGTGGGAATTCACGTTCAAACGGCAAAGAATATATGAAGATGAACTATTTAAATAACCGTAAGAACTTTAAAATTTATGAACTGTAAATTAAAAACTTTCCAGATTTAAATAATTGCAATATTATTCTATCTGACCAACATTATTTATTAATTAGTTATAATTTTATTTAATGTATTTATTTTGTAAAATCATTTCCATTTATTTATTTTTTGTTCTTTAAGTTTTATTATGATTTTTGTTTTCCGTTAAGTTAAATTATATAAATGTTAAACTTAAGTCGGGCGTGAATGGCTGTATAGATTTGTAAAGTTATATTAGGGGAGGGTAATCTTAGGTTATTTGTTTCGTGGTTAAATTGGGTCAATGGATTGGATATATTGGTGTGATTAGTAGATGTAATATTGATTAGCCACGGGCAGAATCGCTTCATACGCCGCACACTTCCGTTTGCCTATGGAAGGAATTATAAGTCAGATACCGCAGTTCCTTTCTATGGAGTTTTTTGTTTTATTGCTCTTCTTTAGAGATAGATGTAATATTCCTAGCTCATAAGAGGCAATTTCTTCTTTTAACCTTTTGTGCTGTCGTATTTTATTACATTGAATACATCGATATATCAGATGAATTGATGCCAGTTTGACTACGAATTTTAGCCTAAGGTTAAATAGGGATAGAATATTTTAATTTCAATGCAAATCTATGTAGTATTCATGCTCGACCCTAAATAAAAATGCATTAAATTTAAGTTGTTTATAGATGCTTGCATGGATTGTTTATCGGTTAACTATGTTTTGCGTTTTCATATTTGATCAAAATATATAGACATTCGATAAATAATGATACCTTATGGTGAGTATCTAAAATGTATTTATTCGGATGTCTTTTAAGTTATTGGTGACAATGCAAGTATCTTATGGTGAATACTATTGGGTTACATATAAATTTCCCTCCGCAATTGTCAGTAATCAATAATTTTATATTTTGATCGCTTATGTTTACTTTGGAATGTTTTTAACCGTGTAATCTATGTCACCGATCTATAGCAACTTATTATAACAAGCTTTTATAATCCCATCTGTGCGAACTTAATTAAAATGTAAACTTATAATATAATAGAAATTAAAATGTAAATTAAAATCTAAGGTAAAGTTAAAAATAATGTTAAAATGTAAAACTAATACTAAAATAATTTTAAATCTTATATATGTGTGCATAAATAAATGTTTGTATGTTAATTACTGGCAGTGGCTTATTTTATTCCTTTTTTTATATATACTCTTAGATTATCTTATTAAATCTCTGCTATTCCACTGAGCTAGTGACATGGGCTAACGACCGGAATCAAAATTTAAAAAAAAAAAAAAAAATTTTTTTTTTGACTTATGTATCTGCCTACTTTATAAATTTTTCTAGGTTCAAATGCCTAGATGGCGCCCCGTAGTGCAGTTTAGGTGAAGTCGCTTTCTCCGGATCGTTACAATATATATATATATATTGTTTCCAACTCTGAAGCATAATGTCCAATAGAAGCAGCAACCAATGCTCAGACCCTAATGAAAATCATTGGAACAGGAAACAATGTTCAGTGAATCCAGAGAATTAGGATAAAAAGAATAAAATCCAATCATAGGTAGTTCCAGCTTGATTTTTTGGGATGGTGAAAAGATACACTTTTCACACTTTTGCTTATTTTATATGAAGTGACTGTTGAATTACAAATGGCACTATTGTAGACCCAAATCATATGGGTCCTATAATAAAATAGTTTCAAAATCGAACCAGCTAAGACATTCTCTGGATTGATAACTGTGGTATGAACAACAGACCAGCCTTCCATGAAAATATGACTAATAAAGTCTTCATGGAAACTGGCAGAAGGAACCAGAAGCTCCTCTACTGTAAAGTATAAACTATAAAATTTTAAAAAAGTATTTAAGAAATTTTGTCAATATTTAACAACCTTTTAATAACCAGCTAAACACAACTTTTAAAATGAAGTTTTGCCTTATTAAGATTTCAATATCAGTTATTAATGTTTAATTTTATATATTTGAGTTTGCTCATTTAATTAAATCATTTCTTTTTCTCTATTAACATTTATTGAATAAATTATTTAAATGTATTACATTTAAGTAGGCTGTAGATAGATGCATATGTTCATTAATGTTTGTGTTAGTTATTTATTCTAAGATTTTCATAAGCATGAAATAGATATATTGGTAAATATGACACCTCTTGCTGAATGTCCAAATATATTTATTTGTATATCTTTTAAGTTATTTGTGTCAATGTGGACCTTATGATGAGTTCCATTGGGTTTATTGTAAATTTCCTCTGCAATCCCATCAATAACATTATATTTTAATCATTTATATTTATGTTTATGGGCTTTAATTTTAGTCTATTTGTCTAATGTTTGAGTCAATGCTAGTAGTGAGATATACGGGTGTTTATATCAATATAATGTTAAATGTGTTAGTGTACATGGCAACATGACTGAATGAATGCATGATCCTAAAGATGTAGTCATTGTGTTGCAATGTATGTAGATGTATTTTCTGTAACACTGACCTCTTTTAGCTTTATAGATAGGGACTATAAGTCAGAAAATATACTGATCTCCAACATGCATAGCATTTCTCTGTAATTATTTTGTATACATGATTCATTCACCAGACAGATGCACATTCCTACACTGGACAAGGATCATGTCCAAATAATATCATGCTATAAGATGCACATTCCTGTCAGTGTGATTTTATGCTAGCATCTTCATATTGCATTGGTTGTATCTGTATATCAGAAAGCATGCATTGATTTAACTACAAACTTTTAGTCTGAGATTAAATGATTGTTTTGAAAAGTTTTTAACTGAGAAATCTATGTAGCCTATCTATACTCATCATTCTAAAGTAAAATTTATTAAAATGTCCATCTGTGCAGACTTTCTTCAACAATAATTTAAATTAAAAAAAAAATCTAAAGTTAAAGTGAATATTAAAATCAAGATAAATTTATTCCTCAATTTTAAATATTTATATATGTGTGTTAATAAATGTTTTTTTTTTTTTTTTATCTGTGTAATTACTGGTTGTGGCTTATTTTTTTTTATAATATTAAAAATATATTTTAAAAATTGAAATCTTTTCTTTATTTGAAATGTTTCTAAGCAAGTTTTATTACAATTCTATGCATCTCCATGCTCTAGTGACATGGGCTAATGGTCAATACATTATATATATATATATATATATATATATATATATATATATATATATATATATATATATATATATATATATATATATATATATATATATATATATATATATATATATATATATATATATATATAAAAATTAAGTGTGCACAACAAATTGTTTGTATTTGCTAACTAATTCAACCCATTTCTTAGACTAGCATAATAATAATGCTAAGGTAAAGGGCTAAATATATTATGAATTCAGTTTATATATTGAATCTGTATACTCATATAATCACATTTAATGTTAAGGAGGTGAAAATATATCTGATGGTCTTAAAAACATTAACAATAACATTAACAATATAATTTTAACATCAACTTTAGCCAGCATCTTATTTCTAACTAACAAATAAATTATAAGTTTTAATACATATTTATGCAAACTCTAATAAATTGTAGGGATGGGTTGTTATCAGACAGAGTGGGACTTTTAAGCAGCTACTTACTATGTTGATTTCTCTTAAGGCTTACTAAAAATAAAATATTGGTACATAATAACATACATTAAAATAAACTAAAGTGAGAAAAATTTAAAGCAATAATTAGTGGCATGACTGCAGTTTATAAAGAGTTTAAATAATAACTGATTACAATTATTTAGATTAAAAAATGAAATTCATTGTAAAAAAAAAACATCAGGCAAGTTTCACACTTTTAATTTTAAAAGTGATGGAATTTAAAGAGAAATTAATAATTAAGATTGAATGTTCATATACTAGATAAATAAGCTAGCTTAATAGTTAAATTACAGATTAATTTATAGAGCTCTGTAGTTTTTGAAGAATATTATCAATTTCTTCTGCAGCTAGAACTATAGGCACCTGGATGTGGGTATTTTGACATTCTTCTTTGCATAGGCTGCTTGGTAATAGAGTATTCCTTTGACACAAGGCAGTGGCTGAAAACTCTCCATTTTAGTGATGATGGTCACATGTTGTGGCATCATAATGGGGTTGGAGATGACCTTTCTACCACATGAAAAAACAGAAAATCTATCGATTTCCAAGGCACACATTTTAAAATTCAACTGAACATAGCTTCTGGTGACAACATATATATAAAATTATAGAGTATGTTTTTATGGTATAAAAATATGGACTATTTATACTAATTTCTAAATTCTATATTATTTTTTACAAGATGCATTCACAGCAGCTGAATCCATTATCACTTGTTTACAATTTCAATTTTATATTTGTAAAATCGACTTAACTATTGTTTAACATTTTAAGTCAAAGAATTTTAGCTTGGATTGCCAACCCTTTATTCATAAAGGAATCTGAAATAGTATCATTTCAGTACATTTTGTTATTGACTAAGTTACAGTATTGAAAATATTATTGCAAAAATTTAGACTTAGAAAAGCAGCCTATACACTATTTTTAAAGAGTGAGGAGATAGGACACCTGATTTAAAAAAAAAAAAAATCAACAACTAATCTATAGATAAGGATTTATCCAAAAGTTACCTCATAAAAAAATTTGAATCTTTTAGACAACTACAAATCTTTAAATTCACATCTCCAACTTAAATAATCATATGGGTCTCAACATAATTCATAAATTCCATATATAATTGTGCTGCATAATTTTATTTAGCAAAACTCACATTAGTAAAATAACAACAGCAATAAAATCTTGTTTATGTCACATGACCTATATAGCTTGAATTTACTAATATCTAATATAAAGATCATTCTTCTCTAAACAAGCTTATTTTTAATGATAAATGCTATAAGATAAATTATTCAAATCATCTATATCAAGAATTATCCTCATCCCGAGACCAGCTTTGAGCTATGAGGAGCTAGGATACCAGATTTAAAAAACTAACACAAAATAAGCATTTATCTAAAAGGTAACTCTTAAGAAAATGATCTAAAATTTCTACAATTTATCCAAAGCCCTAAACTGTTAAATAATAATCATAATAAAATCATGTTGTATGTTCCAAAGTAACCTTTCTTAACTTACTAAATCAAATTTCATAGTCCCCATTGTGCATGGACCACATTCTGTCACCATCAGAAGTGGGCCAAAAAGATTACAATGGTACATAAATATTATACAGTAAAGTAGTGGCTTAAAGCAGTCAAACCACCTTACACCATATATTAGGTGTTACAAGTATAATAACTTAGATCAGTTAACAGTCAATCAAGGGTTGATTTTGTTTATTCTAGGCAAAATCTATGTAAGAGGAAGCAATTCTCAATCTGACTGGCAGGTCCCCAAACTATTCTCCTCAGACCCCATCTATACCCAGACCAACCAGAACTCCACTTAGTGAGAACCCAGAACCACTCCTTGAATAAAATTATTCCTCATTAGCTCGCCTGTAAGAGCATTAGATTTATCAGGGTGTCTCATTAGTTCAGGTGATCCTGAACACTAACTGAATCAAAGAGGGCTGCAAGAACCATGCTTGGTCATCCCATTTGTGGGTGTGGTGATGATCACCATTTTTCCCTGCAGATCAATGAACCCCTTATGTCCATCACCTCCACCCTGAGACCAAGAATTCAGGCAAAAATCTTTGATTTTTAATTCAAAAGTCAAAATGGTCAGGGAACAACTCAATCTACCTGACCAAAAATATATTGTTAATTAAGATATCATGAAAACAAAAAAAAGAAAAAAAGACAACAAGTCAACACTCTCTACAAGCAGTCAATCAAGGGAGTTTGGGAGCCCATCCAGGCCATGTCCATGTTGGAACAGTGACACTCAACCTGTCTGTTGGTTCGAGATATCCCTTTCCTGGGTGTGGCAATGATTGCCTCCTGTTTTCACAGCTGACCTGGCTCCCTATGACCTCCATCACCCTGAGAAAGAAGAGTCAAGTGGAGACCCATTATCTTGATGCAACAATGTTGATATGGATTAGTCCAAATAGGACAAGACCACATTCAGTCAATTTTGCCCATCTAGACCAAGAAGATACATTGCATTACACAGGTCATCAATTACAAAATTCATGGAATTAAATACCTTGATATACAGAAATATATGATGTAAAATATATTGATTCATTTTAGTCTTGAAATCACAGCTAGCTTTATCTGCACACCATGAGAACACACCATTTGTCCATTTCACTTTGTACACTGAGGACAGTAGAACCCAAAGTCTGTTTGACACTATTGTCAACTTCTGATGCCTGTAAATGTTCAAAAAGCCTCTTCAGCTCACTGACTACAAAGTTCTCCAAGGTTTACAATCTGGTCTATAAATTTTCACTTTATTATTTTAATTAAGAAAAGTGCAATTCACATTGTAGGATTATTGCTTGTTGTTTGGTTTTGCAGCAGGAGTTGATGGCAAAATCATGTTTTGATAATTGGTTTCTGTAAACCTACAGTGGGCTTGGTTATGGTAAGATTTCAACTGTGATTCTTGTAAATTGATACTATTTGAATTCTGCTTGTATATACTGAATTCTAGGTCTTGATTAGTAATCAAGGTTTCAGTTGTGTAATCTAAAAGTTTATAATTAATCTATGAAATATTCATAATAATTGTTGGATTAAAAGAGATTGAATAATTTGCAGCTTCAATATCTTTGTTTAGGTCTATAACATCATTTGTAGTTATTTTTGTCTTTAAATCGTTGTTTTTTGGTTCAGGATTTACTTTGTTGTAATTCTGTGTTGTTTAATTTTTTTTTATTATTTTTGGGGTGCCCCAATCACACCGGAAATGGACGAATAACTTCTGTTCTCATCATCAGAAAAACTTAATTTTTGGCAGAGAGATAGTTTAAATCATAATCTATAATGATTGATTCTAAAATTGAGATCAAATTAATATTTAAAATAATTTTTTTCCTCCTGCATTGTTTCGCCACATTTGTTCACCTCCGTTTCAAAACTACAATATCATAACTTTTTTCCTATAAACAATTGAGATTTCTTTTTAGTATGGTTTTATGATTAATGTTTTATATCTAGTATGTTGCCTGGGCTATTTTATGTATTCCCTGACAGGTTTGCAGCCATAGACACTTGTTTTAAATTATTAATATCTGATATTAATGTGAAATTCTTAAGACTATTTTTGGGAAGCATTTTTTACTATTTTTTTCCAATTTTTTCAATGGAATTTGATTTTCAAAACCTTTCTCAATTTGTTTTATCATTAAAAAAGGATTTCTAGTGTCTCTATTCTTTTTTGGATTGTTTGGTTTTATTTCAAATTATTTTTTTTTTGTTTTATGTTCTAATGATTCTAAGAATTATTTATCCTGGCTTTTGTCCTTTTTTAATAGCAGCTATTTTCATAAAATGGATTGATTGATATTTTCAATTAATTATGAATGAAAACTGATTTAAATTTTTTTGTAAAGGTGATACAAAAAGTACTCACATCTTAGCAAACTTTTTTGCCATGAACTCACAACATGACAGGGTAATGAATCTCATCCTTATAAAGCCAGTGAACAGTCAACTACTCCAGCTGGCAGCAGTAAGTAGATTTATAAAATCATGTATTATATCGCAAGACCGATAAGCTTGCCTTTACCAATATGTAATATAAAGAGCATTCCAATAGCTCTAAAAAAGCTCATTTTTAATGATTAATGCTACAAGAGAAAACATTCAAATCAACTTTTTTAGTATCATTCAAATTTGTTTTATTTTGATTCTTTCTTCATATACTTAACAATTATGCATTTATTGTGTATGTATGCATATATGTGTGTATAGTTAGTTTGTATGTGTCACTATAGGTCATTTTGGTTATCAACTAGATTTAAACTGAGCTTGGATTGATGGTGGGAGTAACAAAGTTGGATTGTAAGTTCCCTTTACAATATTATATATATATATGTGTGTGTGTGTGTGTGTGTGTGTGTTAAAACGAAGATTTGCACAGGTTAAATATATAAAATACATATTTTGCGGGTTCATCCGTGTTAAAAACTTTTAATATTAATATACTGACGTTTCGACTTGGTCACACAAGTCATCAACTCTGTGGATGATTTGTGTGACCAAGTCGAAACATCAGTATATTAATATTAAAAGTTTTAACACGGATGAACCTGCAAAATATGTATTATATATATATTATGTGCTTGTATTTTTTGTGTATCTGCATTTCTGTGAAACCTTGTAATTATTATATAATACTTTTTGACAAAAGAAATTCGTGTTTGTAAAAAAAAAAAAAAAATGACTACACGTGTGCTCTTCCGTATAATTTAGCTAATTTTACCTAAATATGACAAAACCAGTAAAAAAATTCATTAAAAATATATTACTGTTTACCACCATGTTCATAGCGCGTTTTAAGCTTGGAAATACAGCCTGGTTACAAATTTTTAAAAATTGATGAATTTGAATACTTTAACATTGTAGTTCAGTATAATTTAGCTAATTCTACCTAAATATGACAAAACCAGTAAAAAAATTCATTTAAAATATAGTATTGTACACCAGCATATTCAAAGCTTGTTTTAAGCTTGGAAATACAGCCAGGTGACAAATTAATAAAAATTGATGAATTTGAATACTTGAACATTGCAGTTCAGGATAATTTAGATAATTCTACCGAAATATGACAAAATCAGTGAAAAAATTTATTAAAAATATATTACTGTATACCAGCATGTTCATAGCGCGTTTTAAGCTTGGAAATGAAGCCTGGTTACAAATTTTTAAAAATTGATGAATTTGAATACTTTAACATTGCAGTTCAGTAGAATTTAGCTAATTTTACCTAAATATGACAAAACCAGTAAAAAAATTCATTCAAAATATAGTACTGTACACCAGCATGGTCTTAGCGGGTTTTAAGCTTGGAAATACAGCCAAATTACACATTCCTAAAAATTGATGAATTTGAATACTTTAACATTGCAGTTCAGTATAATTTAGCTAATTTTACCGAAATATGACAAAATCAGTGAAAAAATTTATTAAAAATATATTACTGTATACCAGCATGTTCATAGCGCGTTTTAAGCTTGGAAATGAAGCCTGGTTACAAATTTTTAAAAATTGATGAATTTGAATACTTTAACATTGCAGTTCAGTATAATTTAGCTAATTTTACCTAAATATGACAAAACCAGTAAAAAAATTCATTCAAAATATAGTACTGTACACCAGCATGGTCTTAGCGGGTTTTAAGCTTGGAAATACAGCCAAATTACACATTCCTAAAAATTGATGAATTTGAATACTTTAACATTGCAGTTCAGTATAATTTAGCTAATTTTACCTAAATATGACAAAACCAGTAAAAAAATTCATTAAAAATATATTACTGTTTACCACCATGTTCATAGCGCGTTTTAAGCTTGGAAATGAAGCCTGGTTACAAATTTTTAAAAATTGATGAATTTGAATACTTTAACATTGCAGTTCAGTATAATTTAGCTAATTCTACCGAAATATGACAAAATCAGTGAAAAAATTCATTAAAAATATATTACTGTATACCAGCATGTTCATAGCGCGTTTTAAGCTTGGAAATGAAGCCTGGTTACAAATTTTTAAAAATTGATGAATTTGAATACTTTAACATTGCAGTTCAGTATAATTTAGCTAATTTTACCTAAATATGACAAAACCAGTAAAAAAATTCATTCAAAATATAGTACTGTACAACAGCATGGTCTTAGCGGGTTTTAAGCTTGGAAATACAGCCAAATTACACATTCCTAAAAATTGATGAATTTGAATACTTTAACATTGCAGTTCAGTATAATTTAGCTAATTTTAACTAAATATGACAAAACCAGTAAAAAAATTCATTCAAAATATAGTACTGTACACCAGCATGTTCTTAGCGGGTTTTAAGCTTGGAAATACAGCCTGGTTACAAATTTTTAAAAATTGATGAATTTGAATACTTTAACATTGCAGTTCAGTATAATTTAGCTAATTCTATCGAAATATGACCAAATCAGTGAAAAAATTCATTAAAAATATATTACTGTACACCAGCATGGTCTTAGCGGGTTTTAAGCTTGGAAATACAGCCAGGTGACAAATTAATAAAAATTGATGAATTTGAATACTTTAACATTGCAGTTCAGTATAATTTAGCTAATTCTACCGAAATATGACAAAATCAGTGAAAAAATTTATTAAAAATATATTACTGTATACCAGCATGTTCATAGCGCGTTTTAAGCTTGGAAATGAAGCCTGGTTACAAATTTTTAAAAATTGATGAATTTGAATACTTTAACATTGCAGTTCAGTATAATTTAGCTAATTTTACCTAAATATGACAAAACCAGTAAAAAAATTCATTCAAAATATAGTACTGTACACCAGCATGGTCTTAGCGGGTTTTAAGCTTGGAAATGAAGCCTGGTTACAAATTTTTAAAAATTGATGAATTTGAATACTTTAACATTGCAGTTCAGTATAATTTAGCTAATTTTACCTAAATATGACAAAACCAGTAAAAAAATTCATTCAAAATATAGTACTGTACACCAGCATGGTCTTAGCGGGTTTTAAGCTTGGAAATACAGCCAAATTACACATTCCTAAAAATTGATGAATTTGAATACTTTAACATTGCAGTTCAGTATAATTTAGCTAATTTTACCTAAATATGACAAAATCAGTGAAAAAATTTATTAAAAATATATTACTGTTTACCACCATGTTCATAGCGCGTTTTAAGCTTGGAAATACAGCCTGGTTACAAATTTTTAAAAATTGATGAATTTGAATACTTTAACATTGTAGTTCAGTATAATTTAGCTAATTCTACCTAAATATGACAAAACCAGTAAAAAAATTCATTTAAAATATAGTATTGTACACCAGCATATTCAAAGCTTGTTTTAAGCTTGGAAATACAGCCAGGTGACAAATTAATAAAAATTGATGAATTTGAATACTTTAACATTGCAGTTCAGGATAATTTAGATAATTCTACCGAAATATGACAAAATCAGTGAAAAAATTTATTAAAAATATATTACTGTATACCAGCATGTTCATAGCGCGTTTTAAGCTTGGAAATGAAGCCTGGTTACAAATTTTTAAAAATTGATGAATTTGAATACTTTAACATTGCAGTTCAGTAGAATTTAGCTAATTTTACCTAAATATGACAAAACCAGTAAAAAATTCATTCAAAATATAGTACTGTACACCAGCATGGTCTTAGCGGGTTTTAAGCTTGGAAATACAGCCAAGTTACACATTCCTAAAAATTGATGAATTTGAATACTTTAACATTGCAGTTCAGTATAATTTAGCTAATTTTACCGAAATATGACAAAATCAGTGAAAAAATTTATTAAAAATATATTACTGTTTACCACCATGTTCATAGCGCGTTTTAAGCTTGGAAATACAGCCTGGTTACAAATTTTTAAAAATTGATGAATTTGAATACTTTAACATTGTAGTTCAGTATAATTTAGCTAATTCTACCTAAATATGACAAAACCAGTAAAAAAATTCATTTAAAATATAGTATTGTACACCAGCATATTCAAAGCTTGTTTTAAGCTTGGAAATACAGCCAGGTGACAAATTAATAAAAATTGATGAATTTGAATACTTGAACATTGCAGTTCAGGATAATTTAGATAATTCTACTGAAATATGACAAAATCAGTGAAAAAATTTATTAAAAATATATTACTGTATACCAGCATGTTCATAGCGCGTTTTAAACTTGGAAATGAAGCCTGGTTACAAATTTTTAAAAATTGATGAATTTAAATACTTTAACATTGCAGTTCAGTAGAATTTAGCTAATTTTACCTAAATATGACAAAACCAGTAAAAAAATTCATTCAAAATATAGTACTGTACACCAGCATGGTCTTAGCGGGTTTTAAGCTTGGAAATACAGCCAAATTACACATTCCTAAAAATTGATGAATTTGAATACTTTAACATTGCAGTTCAGTATAATTTAGCTAATTTTACCGAAATATGACAAAATCAGTGAAAAAATTTATTAAAAATATATTACTGTATACCAGCATGTTCATAGCGCGTTTTAAGCTTGGAAATGAAGCCTGGTTACAAATTTTTAAAAATTGATGAATTTAAATACTTTAACATTGCAGTTCAGTAGAATTTAGCTAATTTTACCTAAATATGACAAAACCAGTAAAAAAATTCATTCAAAATATAGTACTGTACACCAGCATGGTCTTAGCGGGTTTTAAGCTTGGAAATACAGCCAGGTTACAAATTCCTAAAAATTGATGAATTTGAATACTTTAACATTGCAGTTCAGTATAATTTAGCTAATTTTACCTAAATATGACAAAACCAGTAAAAAAATTCATTAAAAATATATTACTGTTTACCAGCATGTTCATAGCGCGTTTTAAGCTTGGAAATGAAGCCTGGTTACAAATTTTTAAAAATTGATGAATTTGAATACTTTAACATTGCAGTTCAGTATAATTTAGCTAATTCTACCGAAATATGACAAAATCAGTGAAAAAATTCATTAAAAATATATTACTGTATACCAGCATGTTCATAGCGCGTTTTAAGCTTGGAAATGAAGCCTGGTTACAAATTTTTAAAAATTGATGAATTTGAATACTTTAACATTGCAGTTCAGTATAATTTAGCTAATTTTACCTAAATATGACAAAACCAGTAAAAAAATTCATTCAAAATATAGTACTGTACACCAGCATGGTCTTAGCGGGTTTTAAGCTTGGAAATACAGCCAGGTTACAAATTTTTAAAAATTGATGAATTTGAATACTTTAACATTGCAGTTCAGTATAATTTAGCTAATTCTACCGAAATATGACAAAATCAGTGAAAAAATTCATTAAAAATATATTACTGTATACCAGCATGTTCATAGCGCGTTTTAAGCTTGGAAATGAAGCCTGGTTACAAATTTTTAAAAATTGATGAATTTGAATACTTTAACATTGCAGTTCAGTATAATTTAGCTAATTTTACCTAAATATGACAAAATCAGTGAAAAAATTCATTAAAAATATAGTACTGTACACCAGCATGGTCTTAGCGGGTTTTAAGCTTGGAAATACAGCCAAATTACACATTCCTAAAAATTGATGAATTTGAATACTTTAACATTGCAGTTCAGTATAATTTAGCTAATTTTACCTAAATATGACAAAATCAGTGAAAAAATTCATTAAAAATATATTACTGTATACCAGCATGTTCATAGCGCGTTTTAAGCTTGGAAATACAGCCAGGTTACAAATTTTTAAAAATTGATGAATTTGAATACTTTAACATTGTAGTTCAGTATAATTTAGCTAATTCTACCTAAATATGACAAAACCAGTAAAAAAATTCATTTAAAATATAGTATTGTACACCAGCATATTCTTAGCTTGTTTTAAGCTTGGAAATACAGCCAGGTGACAAATTAATAAAAATTGATGAATTTGAATACTTTAACATTGCAGTTCAGGATAATTTAGATAATTCTACCGAAATATGACAAAATCAGTGAAAAAATTTATTAAAAATATATTACTGTATACCAGCATGTTCATAGCGCGTTTTAAGCTTGGAAATGAAGCCTGGTTACAAATTTTTAAAAATTGATGAATTTGAATACTTTAACATTGCAGTTCAGTAGAATTTAGCTAATTTTACCTAAATATGACAAAACCAGTAAAAAAATTCATTCAAAATATAGTACTGTACACCAGCATGGTCTTAGCGGGTTTTAAGCTTGGAAATACAGCCAAGTTACACATTCCTAAAAATTGATGAATTTGAATACTTTAACATTGCAGTTCAGTATAATTTAGCTAATTTTACCGAAATATGACAAAATCAGTGAAAAAATTCATTAAAAATATATTACTGTTTACCACCATGTTCATAGCGCGTTTTAAGCTTGGAAATACAGCCTGGTTACAAATTTTTAAAAATTGATGAATTTGAATACTTTAACATTGTAGTTCAGTATAATTTAGCTAATTCTACCTAAATATGACAAAACCAGTAAAAAAATTCATTTAAAATATAGTATTGTACACCAGCATATTCAAAGCTTGTTTTAAGCTTGGAAATACAGCCAGGTGACAAATTAATAAAAATTGATGAATTTGAATACTTTAACATTGCAGTTCAGGATAATTTAGATAATTCTACCGAAATATGACAAAATCAGTGAAAAAATTTATTAAAAATATATTACTGTATACCAGCATGTTCATAGCGCGTTTTAAGCTTGGAAATGAAGCCTGGTTACAAATTTTTAAAAATTGATGAATTTAAATACTTTAACATTGCAGTTCAGTAGAATTTAGCTAATTTTACCTAAATATGACAAAACCAGTAAAAAAATTCATTCAAAATATAGTACTGTACACCAGCATGGTCTTAGCGGGTTTTAAGCTTGGAAATACAGCCAAATTACACATTCCTAAAAATTGATGAATTTGAATACTTTAACATTGCAGTTCAGTATAATTTAGCTAATTTTACCGAAATATGACAAAATCAGTGAAAAAATTCATTAAAAATATATTACTGTATACCAGCATGTTCATAGCGCGTTTTAAGCTTGGAAATGAAGCCTGGTTACAAATTTTTAAAAATTGATGAATTTGAATACTTTAACATTGCAGTTCAGTATAATTTAGCTAATTCTACCGAAATATGACAAAATCAGTGAAAAAATTTATTAAAAATATATTACTGTATACCAGCATGTTCATAGCGCGTTTTAAGCTTGGAAATGAAGCCTGGTTACAAATTTTTAAAAATTGATGAATTTGAATACTTTAACATTGCAGTTCAGTATAATTTAGCTAATTTTACCTAAATATGACAAAACCAGTAAAAAAATTCATTCAAAATATAGTACTGTACACCAGCATGGTCTTAGCGGGTTTTAAGCTTGGAAATGAAGCCTGGTTACAAATTTTTAAAAATTGATGAATTTGAATACTTTAACATTGCAGTTCAGTATAATTTAGCTAATTTTACCTAAATATGACAAAACCAGTAAAAAAATTCATTCAAAATATAGTACTGTACACCAGCATGGTCTTAGCGGGTTTTAAGCTTGGAAATACAGCCAAATTACACATTCCTAAAAATTGATGAATTTGAATACTTTAACATTGCAGTTCAGTATAATTTAGCTAATTTTACCTAAATATGACAAAATCAGTGAAAAAATTCATTAAAAATATATTACTGTTTACCACCATGTTCATAGCGCGTTTTAAGCTTGGAAATGAAGCCTGGTTACAAATTTTTAAAAATTGATGAATTTGAATACTTTAACATTGCAGTTCAGTATAATTTAGCTAATTTTACCTAAATATGACAAAACCAGTAAAAAAATTCATTCAAAATATAGTACTGTACACCAGCATGGTCTTAGCGGGTTTTAAGCTTGGAAATACAGCCAAGTTACACATTCCTAAAAATTGATGAATTTGAATACTTTAACATTGCAGTTCAGTATAATTTAGCTAATTTTACCGAAATATGACAAAATCAGTGAAAAAATTTATTAAAAATATATTACTGTTTACCACCATGTTCATAGCGCGTTTTAAGCTTGGAAATACAGCCTGGTTACAAATTTTTAAAAATTGATGAATTTGAATACTTTAACATTGTAGTTCAGTATAATTTAGCTAATTCTACCTAAATATGACAAAACCAGTAAAAAAATTCATTTAAAATATAGTATTGTACACCAGCATATTCAAAGCTTGTTTTAAGCTTGGAAATACAGCCAGGTGACAAATTAATAAAAATTGATGAATTTGAATACTTGAACATTGCAGTTCAGGATAATTTAGATAATTCTACCGAAATATGACAAAATCAGTGAAAAAATTTATTAAAAATATATTACTGTATACCAGCATGTTCATAGCGCGTTTTAAGCTTGGAAATGAAGCCTGGTTACAAATTTTTAAAAATTGATGAATTTAAATACTTTAACATTGCAGTTCAGTAGAATTTAGCTAATTTTACCTAAATATGACAAAACCAGTAAAAAAATTCATTCAAAATATAGTACTGTACACCAGCATGGTCTTAGCGGGTTTTAAGCTTGGAAATACAGCCAAATTACACATTCCTAAAAATTGATGAATTTGAATACTTTAACATTGCAGTTCAGTATAATTTAGCTAATTTTACCTAAATATGACAAAATCAGTGAAAAAATTCATTAAAAATATATTACTGTATACCAGCATGTTCATAGCGCGTTTTAAGCTTGGAAATGAAGCCTGGTTACAAATTTTTAAAAATTGATGAATTTGAATACTTTAACATTGTAGTTCAGTATAATTTAGCTAATTCTACCTAAATATGACAAAACCAGTAAAAAAATTCATTCAAAATATAGTATTGTACACCAGCATATTCTTAGCTTGTTTTAAGCTTGGAAATACAGCCAGGTGACAAATTAATAAAAATTGATGAATTTGAATACTTTAACATTGCAGTTCAGGATAATTTAGATAATTCTACCGAAATATGACAAAATCAGTGAAAAAATTTATTAAAAATATATTACTGTATACCAGCATGTTCATAGCGCGTTTTAAGCTTGGAAATGAAGCCTGGTTACAAATTTTTAAAAATTGATGAATTTAAATACTTTAACATTGCAGTTCAGTAGAATTTAGCTAATTTTAACTAAATATGACAAAACCAGTAAAAAAATTCATTCAAAATATAGTACTGTACACCAGCATGGTCTTAGCGGGTTTTAAGCTTGGAAATACAGCCAAATTACACATTCCTAAAAATTGATGAATTTGAATACTTTAACATTGCAGTTCAGTATAATTTAGCTAATTTTACCGAAATATGACAAAATCAGTGAAAAAATTTATTAAAAATATATTACTGTATACCAGCATGTTCATAGCGCGTTTTAAGCTTGGAAATACAGCCTGGTTACAAATTTTTAAAAATTGATGAATTTGAATACTTTAACATTGTAGTTCAGTATAATTTAGCTAATTCTACCTAAATATGACAAAACCAGTAAAAAAATTCATTTAAAATATAGTATTGTACACCAGCATATTCAAAGCTTGTTTTAAGCTTGGAAATACAGCCAGGTGACAAATTAATAAAAATTGATGAATTTGAATACTTTAACATTGCAGTTCAGTATAATTTAGCTAATTCTACCGAAATATGACAAAATCAGTGAAAAAATTTATTAAAAATATATTACTGTATACCAGCATGTTCATAGCGCGTTTTAAGCTTGGAAATGAAGCCTGGTTACAAATTTTTTAAAAATTGATGAATTTGAATACTTTAATATTGCAGTTCAGTATAATTTAGCTAATTTTACCTAAATATGACAAAACCAGTAAAAAAATTCATTAAAAATATATTACTGTACACCAGCATGTTCATAGCGCGTTTTAAGCTTGGAAATACAGCCTGGTTACAAATTTTTAAAAATTGATGAATTTGAATACTTTAACATTGCAGTTCAGTATAATTTAGCTAATTCTACCGAAATATGACAAAATCAGTGAAAAAATTCATTAAAAATATATTACTGTATACCAGCATGTTCATAGCGCGTTTTAA
>JAQFVV010001425.1:0-71199 GCA_028023455.1 Epiperipatus broadwayi | reverse complement strand
ACTATTTGTTTATAAACTAAGTTTCAATATATATATATAAGCATATTCAGGATGAAAACAACTTCTAATATTATATTTAAATGATGTGCAAAGTCTTGTAGTAGTAATGTCTAATTACTATATTGATAATCCATTGTTCTCATCTTGATGAGAGGTTTTGCACATTATTTAGATATAAAGTTTGCAGAGTCTTCACTATCAAAATATTAACATAATATTTCATTATATAAAAAGTTCTATTATTATATATATAATATTTAAATAAATGTATATTGTTTATACTAAAGTTAATGTAATTATAAGAGACTTAAACTCAGACTTTCAAATTCTCACCACTATCCAATCCATCTTATACAACTGATACCCATAACCACATATATGTCGGAAAAAAGATCTCCAATATACGTATTTTCCTCTTCCGTATAATTAAATGAACCTATATCGTTTCTATGTGTGAGGGTACAGATGGGTATGACAATAATATTGGCATCATCAAGGGCTCTGAGCATTCCATCCTCAGATTTTCAATGATATGGATGGCTGAAGAGTTGGAGAGTGGAGGAGATTGAATCTTGGGCATTAAAATTTGAAAATTTGCTGTGTTAATATAAACTGAGCAGTGATTGTATGTGTGTGTCAGAGATGGTGATTTAGACTAACTGATGAGTTCTGGTTCAGCTTGAAACATAAATATTGGAAATCGTTTTTTTTTTTCACGAGTATGCGTCATGAGTATCCAATGTATAACATAGTTTGGATGGTGGTGGAGAGTTTGAACGTCTGAGTTCAAGTCTCATATATATATATATATATATATATATAATATTTGTAAAATTAAAAGAATTTTTAATATCTCACTGTTAGATAAAGGTTTCTTCAGAATATTTTTCCAAATAACAAGGAAAGAAAATACATTTTTTACCAGATTTGTTTAATTCTGATGGGTTAGGAGTTGAACGCTTTTTATTTGTCTAATGTACCACTTAAAAATAAACCACATGTCTACTAAAGAATAGCCGAATACTTCTGTTATTGGATTAAAAATTCTTATGTTTGCTTATAAATTTTTATATATCTAAAACATTCCAAATTTTAGCCATAACACAAATAATAAAGAAAAACGAGATTAACATGTATGCAAATAAACAGAAGTTTAGCCAGTAATCATTAAGCAAAAGTTATATTAATTTAATTAAATGTATTGATAAATATGTCTAAACATCTAAATGTTTAGTAATTACTGTAGCCAGTTGGAATTTCGCTACCGATTTTTTGTTTAATCTTTACAATCTTAAAAATTGCTTTTCTAAAACGTTGATTACAAATTAAATAAATATAGAAAGTAAAAGCATAATGGGCTAATTCAGCAGCCATTGCAATTTTTTGGAATATTTTAAAAGGAATATTTTGCTCATCAACACGGGTGTGAAGAATGTTGCTGCAAATGGATGGTGAAATACTGATAAAAAACCACAAACATGCTCCAAAGAGCATTTTAGTGAGATGAGTATTTTCTTTTAAGTTCTTCAAAGTGGTGCGATTTTGAAGAAACAAACGTCTTTGTAGAGTTTTTTCGTAAGAATAATTGATTAAAACGCTCAATACCAAAAGAATCACAAATGGTATTCCTTTTGCTGCGATCTCTCTTAACCATTCATAGATCTTGTAATAAATATTTGAAATCACTTTTTTATTTTCAATCCAAGTGTATACACTAGTGTTGGTAGGCAGAATGATCAAATGTTCAAAGATCATGGGTATATAAAGAAGAGCCGATACAACCAAAATATACAAAACAACAGAGCAAAATGGATGGGTGGATTCTTTTTCTTTAGCATAAAATGGAAAACAGATTGCAATAAACTTTGTAAACATAGCTCCTACTAGTAGGAAGTTGCTGATGGTGAAAAAGTAGTTTGTTAAAGGGTTTAAAATATTAGCGGTAAAATAATTACCTATATAACTTATATGATCAAATTCATGGATAATAATGTATGATAAGCAAGAGAACATAGCAGCTAAATCTGAAAAAGATATGGCTTTCAGATAGCGGTAACTAATGTTTAAATGATTCAGATGTGACAAAATAATGATATTACTAATATTTCCTACCAACCCAGCAAAAGTCACTATCGGAAAAATTATCACGTACGCTAAGTAATTCAGCTGATCCTCTGACGTAAGCATAGTAGTAATGCTTGCGTTTGAACTTCTAAAAATATAGAATTGTTCATTTAATTATAATTTTGTATATAATGACATATTTAAAACAATACAAAAAATGATCTATTAGTATTAATAGAAATAAAATATTAAAGTCTCGTATATTTTAATTGTTGTAACTGAATTACATTCCTACGATATATTCTAACCCCATAAAAGTATAACACAAAAAAATACTGCGTAACAACGCATATATCCCCTTGGCTCTTTCATGGTTTATTCCTCACTTTTTACACATCTATCTATCTATCTATCTATCTATCTATCTATCTATCTATCTATCTATCTATCTATCTATCTATCTATCTATCTATCTATCTATCTATCTATCTATCTATCTATCTATCTATCTATTTTTTGTTATCTGTATCTATCTATCTATCTATCTATCTATCTATCTATCTATCTATCTATCTATCTATCTATCTATCTATCTATCTATCTATCTATCTATCTATCTGTCTGTCTATCTATCTATATCTACTTACATATCTATCTATCTACCTATCTATCTATCTATTTTTTGTTATCTGTATCTATCTATCTATCTATCTATCTATCTATCTATCTATCTATCTATCTATCTATCTATCTATCTATCTATCTATCTATCTATCTATCTATCTATCTATCTATCTATCTATCTATCTATCTATCTATCATCATCTATCTATCTATCTATCATATCTATCTATCTATCTATCTATTCTATCTATCTATCTATCTATCTATCTATCTATCTATCTATCTATCTATCTATTCTATCTATCTATCTATCTATCTATCTATCTATCTATCTATCTATCTATCTATCTATCTATCTATCTATCTATCTATCTATCTATCTATCTATCTATCTATCTATCTATCTATCTATCTATCTATTGTGCCATTACAATTTAGTCAGTAGCTAAATTTGTAGTAATGTGCATGAAAGAAAATGAACAAAATCATCATCACATTTTTATATAGTAAAAGAAGCTGTATGGCACCCAAGTTTAAACCCTACAAGATCCAGTTCTAAAAGCTTAAGACCGAAAGAGAGTGGGGCAACAGTTATGTTCTATATTTCTTTGTGTGTTGATAAAAAAACTCAAAAAGAGTAGTACACACAGTTAATTATTCAATATTTAATTTTTTTTGTTAAAAAGTAAAGTAGTAACACATATATAGGCAATGTGTGTAAGCTATTTAATTATCATTGCAGATTTCAAATATTAAACTCTATTCAAAGCTAGCCTACATTTGCTAAATTCTAATATTTTATTCTATTTCTATTTTTGTTTTTCTATGATTGTAATATTATGATTTCATAATGATTGTAATTTGGGGTTTGAAAGTTAAGAATTTAATTTTAGATATTAAAATCATAATTTCTAAAAAACATTTAGATTGTTGTAAAAGGCCGGTTTTATAAATGATGTGAATGGCAGTTTGTGTGTGTGTGAGTGTATGGCATAAATAAATTACATTTACACATATTAAAAATGTTAAAGAAAGAGAAAAACAATTCTGTTAGATTTTTTTTTTTACTCAAAAGTTTTGCTATAGAGGTTTCTTGTTTGTATCTGTATTTCTCGAGACACAGAAATCGAGCTAGAAATCTTCAAAGAGAAGAGATTGAGTATTATAGTAGTGCAATTTTTAACAGTCAAGTGAGACAAGAAATGCTTGAAATAATTTTACTTGAAAAACAAATTAAGCTTTCTAAAAATCATGTAAGTGCAAGTTTCTTATGTTGTTTGTTACCATCACTTTAACTGAAAAATAAAGTATAAAACTTGTCTGGGAAAAATCAGAAGGGAGATTTTTAAAATATTGAAACTAAGGAGGACAAGCATTTTAATTCTGCAAATATCCTTTTTTTTAAAGTCATTTTTTTTTAATGTAAAAGTTTTGAATATTGAAAATATAAGAATGTTGGGTCTAGAAAAAATACATAGGTCTCATCTGGGGAAATTCCCTGATTCATCACAGAACCAGCATATCATATAAAAAAAGTCTTGTCTGAAATGAAATTAAGATATTCTACATCTGATGACTGATTGAGAAAAATTCAATATTTTAAGCAAAGAAACATTCACCTGCATTTGAAAGCTGAAGGAAAATTATTAATCGACTGATAAGTATTAAATCATCTAGTACAAATTGAATCATTTAGTACAATTATTCCAGTGACTGAATTTAAACCCAGTAAGAAAAAAATTGCGAGTGAGAGAACAACTGATATACTCTAATGGAAGAATTATGCTTGACGAGAAGGAAAAAAAATCACCATTAAATAATTACAAGCCTCAAGAAAAAGAAACTGTTCCAGCAAATTGCGGAAATTGATTGCTGCAAAAGTGTGAACACTAAACAAGCTAAGTTTGAACCCTTGGGACTGGTAATATGAACTTTTACTATATATTTTCTTTTTATTATATCAAAGACTATTCTAAAATTTTAGAAATTAAGTTTTATATTGTTTTTTCTCAGAACTTTAACACAACCCAAAATCGATTAAAACCATAGTTTTTTCAATAAGAATAGTTATAACCTTGAGTAATAATTTTATGTATATTAAAACTATTATTGTATACTAATCTAAAATTATGAAATGTTGGTTAAAATGTAAAAGATATTGTTTTTTTGTATTATTATTTTGTTTTTAAATAATATTTTGGTTATTATGGGAATAAACACACACCTACACAGTAATATATTAAATTGTTACATGGATATAATTGTGTGTGGATGGAAGAATAATAGACATATATAGTGTTAAAAATATTAGGTTATTTTTGTTTTGATTTAAGATATAGTGGTCTTAGGAGTAGTTTAACAGGGAAGGGGGAAAGGCAATTTAAAAAACTTGTTTCTGGAAATCTTCTTTTTCCGATTCTACTAACATTTTTTTTAACCATTCTACTTTACATGTTAGATTATAAAAGTATGTGTGGAAAAGAGAAAAGAAAGTGTTTATTTTTTTTAATAAATATTTTTGTATGAATTGAAAACTTAGCAGACTTAGTATCCAATTTTATGTATATATCTTTGATGGGAAAGGGGGAAGAATGCAAAATTAATCTTATTATTGTTATTATCATTATTGTTCATATAAATTCTTAGTTTTATCTTTGAATTGTTTGTATATGTTTGTAATAAATTAATAAATGTTAAATTGTTTTATTAAATGAGGAGTATATATTTCATCGAGAATATTCTTTATTAGTTGTGATCATTCATCATCAATGGTTAATATTACTTATTTAAGATTTAATTAGATATACTAAGATTAAGCAATAGTTATGAATTTCTTTATAAAAATTAAGTTTTATGATTAGGCTTAGTCCTAAAGCTATGGATGGAACTATTATCATTATTATCATCATCATCAACACGTTTTGAATTAATGAGCTAGATAAATGTTTAAAGGCCAGAAATAAATAAGTGATTTCATGGTATTTAGTTAACATTTGTGAATAATTGTAATAACCACTATTCCATCATCTATATCATGCAAGGATGTGTGAATTGCCATCCTAAATTAATAGTACAGTCTGAGCTAAATAAAGATATTGAAACACATTTATTATGTTAAGATCTAGGAGATGATTTCTGTCTAATGAATTTTATATACTCCAGTTTTTTATACACCACTTTAGTTTAAGAATGTTTTATGTTTACCTAAATGTTAGTGCATACAGTGATATGGGTCTAAAAGCAACATCCTCTATTTTTGTTAGAAATAAAGTACCAAAAAGGGATTCAAACCTGGTACATATGAAAAGGTTAAAATATATAACTGTGTCTAGGTTCAGATAATCTAGTGTTACCCTGCTAGACCATATTCACTTGTTATTTATTTAAATATGCACTTGACATCAAACCAAGAGATGAAAGTGCATAAAATCTACTGTCTGTATACCTGAGAAGATATTTTATTGAGTTACCAGTATACTCACCCACTTGATGTTAGTTCCTGAGTTATAATAGTTTGTCCTTAATAATTTGTTTATATTTTCTACTTGTTTATTGATGGTACAATGGCTGCCTAACTAGGGTGTGAAATAGGCCAGACACCTTAAATGACTACTCTCCAAGCATTATTGTTTCTAATTATTGATATTGTGATATCTTTAGAAATCTTAAGTAGAAATGGATGAATTTAAGCCACCAATAACTTTTATCTATAATTAATATTTACTTGAGTATTGAAAGCATTAAATTTCGATGACTATTTACAACTTGTGAATCCCCTTAATATGCTTGATAACTCTGTCTGAGCTTTTGTTAAATAGCTTATACTCAGCAAGTTGCAGATTTTAATTCTTTATCTTTTGATCAATTTATTTATGTTACAATGGATTATTTAAAGGTTACAATGTTTATTAAGTTTTCGGATTTTTGATATTTCAATATATTTGTTTAATAATAGACTATTCAGGTATCTTAATTCTTTTGATCTCCGTTATTTAAGTTACAATATATATATATATATATATATTGTAACTAGTATTAAAGATATATATATATATATATATATATATATATATATATATATAGTATTGAATATATATATATATATCCATCTTTTTCCTTCTATTTATCTGTATATTCTTATATATGTAGATGTAATAATAAAATAATTAAGTATTAATGCTAATAATAAATTTTACAAATAACTATTACACAATGCAAAAGTACTTTCAATTATTTTTATAAACATTTTGAAATGAAATACAATATTTAAACTATAGCAGATATTTTATTGATTTATATATATATAGTGTAACGATCCGGAGAATATGAGATTAATGTAATCTGCACTACAGGGCGCCATCTAGGCATTTGAACCTAGAAAAATTTATAAAGTAGGCAGATACGTAAGTCAAAAAAAAATTTTTTTTTATTTTAATAAATATATTTTGATATCTGGTCGTTAGCCCAAGTCACTAGCTCATTGGAATAGCAGAGATTTATATTCATAAAAAAAAATTCTTATCTAAGAATAATTTAAAAAAAGAATAAAATAAGCCACTGCCAGTAATTAACATACAAACATTTATTTACGCATATATATATATAAAATTTAACATTATTATTTTAGTATGTTTATTTTAGATTTTAATTTGATTTTATAATTTAAATTTGCATTTTAATTTTTATAATATTATAAGTTTACATTTTAATTAAATTCGCACAGATGGATTTATGAAAGTTTGTTTTATAATATTGAGTATAGATCGGTTACATAGATTACACGGTTAAAAACTAGACTGAAAAAACTGAACTCCGATAAAAAAATCTGACTATTTATATATCCAAATTGTTTTCATTTTAATATCCTCTGGCAATAGGTGCAATAGCTGTTGTCAAAATTTCATTGGTAATTAATCCTATGACAACGTGTTTTTGACGATTGGTTAATTTAGTAGCTTTCATAAACATATTGTTTTTATATCTTTAATTAGTAGCCCACTACTGGTGTGGTTTTTTTTAAAATCTTTATTCAACTAAATAGTCATCGCTGTGGTTTCCAAATATAATTTCTTTTTTAACTTTCATTTACATATTTTTTTTAATATTATTCTAACACGCATACATTTATTTACACTCGCACGCACATATATAATTTATTATAATAAGCTTGAATAAAAACAGATTTATATTTTTTTTTAAATTTTAAATTACTTATTTTTATGAATACTAATTTAGAAAAACTTTACTTTCTTTTATAACCCTTTTAGTTTGACTGTAAGAAAACCCCCTTCCCACTTTTAATCTTTTATTTCAAACTCTTTTACGAAAGATTTTTTTTTTTATTTTAATATTTTTTTAGACAAAATTATTTTATATACATGTTCCAAATTGGCCTTGGCACAATATATATATATCAACAATTTTAAACTGTTGTCAAGGCAACCTCTTTTTAGCAAAAAGGTGGAATCCCATGTTTATTTATAGCCCTATATATTTATATAGAAACTAAAGATTGCAAATGACCACAGAGATTGAAATTATTGATACAAAGAAGTTTAAATAAACCTTCTTAAACAGGTTAATATAACCTGTTCTGAATGCAGGCTAATAAATAGTCCATTATAATATTACAAATTGCAATGACAATTTTGAAATTGCACCCATTGTATTATTTAAATAATAAGTGTAGTAATGATCAAGGCTAAATAGTTTATAAGTAACCATTAAAAGCTAGTCAATTTTTAGATAATGCCAATATAAATAACAATCACCAATTTTAAACTGTGATCAAATTATAGTCTTTAGTTTCTATATAAATATATGGGATAATAAATAAATAAAGGTGGGATTCCATCCTTATTATTAAAAGGGGTTGCCTTGACAACAGTTTGAGATTGTTGATTGTTATCTATATTGGGAATGTCTAAGGGTTGACTGGTTTCTAATGGTTATATATATATATATATATATAATGCTTTCATGGTTATATGATGTAAACAATGTATTTTTTGGGTTAAACCATGTATTATTTTGTATTACTTCACATTTCAATGAAATAACAACTGACATTTTCAAGTTCAAGTTATTAAAGAATAACCATTAGATCTCAAGTAGCAGTGAGGTAGAAATTAGGATTAAGCATGAAGTAACTGAGAATTTAGAATATGTGGATTAACAAAATCTTCAGTTTCTTCAGTTTATATTAGAAGAAATATATAAAATAAGTGATCTCCACAAGGGTGGAATATATTATGCTTCATCAGTATTATTTAAACAAGTTGGCCTTTTTAATATTTTAATAGACTTCCTCATGGTACTCAAGTCATACTTTCTAAATTAGCAAGTATTTTAGCATTTTCAAAATCAGGTTTGTGACCAATTTCTAAAAAATGTGAAAAGCTGTTATATTTAACTTCTTATTGAAAGTTTTTTAATGTTTCTTAATAATGACATTAATATGTCTATTAGAGTGACCTACATAGATTTCTGAGTGCTATAAACATAGAATTGTATAAACACCCTGGTATTCCAAAATACTTTGTCTTTAGTTTTATGGAGAAAATCACCATTTTCTCTGCTATTGGAAAAAGTAGTCTTTATGTTAAAATTAGATAGTCTTTTATAATCTTATCAGTGACTCCTTTAATATAAAATAAAATCACTATATAATTAGTTGATAAATCAATTTATCCTTTTTTTTTAGTATCAATGCTACATAAAGCTTTATATATGATGTTTATATTATAATCATGGATAGACCTAATATATGATCTATCCAACAATTCTTTGTAAGTGCTCATGTAATATGAATTTATCTTCTATTTTGAATCATAACCATAATATAATCTATTAAATGGCATATTTGTGAGCTGGAAGCATTTGTGTGTTTTTTTACAATTTTTCTATCTAAAAATAGGGTTCATTATGGTCAATTTTTGTATTGTGGAATAACATCATTACCATTACTTTAACATTTTTCAGCCAAATTCTACCATGCATATCAACACATGAAACAAAGTCTCCATGAAGAAAAAGTTAATCTTTTAATGGAAATGTTATAAAAATGCTATTCAGCAAGGAATAAAAATGTTCTCGGAGTTCTCTAAATATACTGTTGGAGATTATGCACTAACAAAATGATGACTAGTCCAATTATGCATGGCAAGATTTAACACTATTAGTCTCTTATTACATAACAGGACTTCCAATAATTTGTGATATCGAAATAGAATAGACAGATATTAAAATAGAATAGACAGCAAATTTAATTTTATGCAGTTTTCTTTCATTTATTGATCTATTTACCCAAAAACAGGTGTAGTCATCTTTCTGTTCCATTAAATGTTCTTTCTCTGGAAAATTTCTTTCACTAAAAAGAAGTTATATTAATCTTAAATTTTAACAACAACCTCACCACCAATACTGAGGACTTTCTTCAGATTTCATGGTTTGTATCAAATAATGTTTGCACGTTCCATGAATCTGTTGTTGGAATATATATAATACTTACCTTTAGGTCTTCTCTTTTCTCTGGCTTTACCATTATTATTGATATTATATATAACAAGAGAGAGAGAGAGAAAAAAAAAGTGCAAGTATATTTATTACATATATATATAAATAATGACTTTTTTTTTTTCATTTTCCTCTCTTTCTATATATATTGAATAAATCTTTAATAATTGCATATAAGTTCTAATATGTTAATTGAATAGATTATCTCTATAAAAAATATTTTTTTTAAAATATCCAGTCTTATAAATTATGTAAAGTTAAGTTTTATGCGTCGTCATCTAATTTACTGACAACCAAAAACATCTCTTAACAACAATTGCTTTCATTTGTTTCTGGAAAAATCAGTGTGAAATCGAATTGACAGATTACTTAAAACTAAACATTTAGAGACGTTTGAAGAACAAATTTATATTTAGAACAAAGAAAGCGTTCTGTGACGCGTGAAGCAGTCAGGGTCTGTCTACCAAAGAAATTAATTTTAACGAATTAGATTATAAAGAAATAAATTATAAGGAGAAATAAAATTTTAATAATGCATTGTAGAGTAAATATACTTTTTATTATATTAAATTTCAAATTCTAAAGTTTCAAAATATAATAATAATACATAAATTAAAAGCAAATTAAATTTCAAATACCTCCTATATTTTTAACAGTTCTTCATAGAAGAAAGATGAAGGATAGAATACAGCTAACCAATTTTTATAACACGTGAATTCTGGGATTAAATGTTTTTTTCTGCCTTATTTCAACTTCTTTTTAAAATTCATAACTACCCATTGACAAATATAAATTGTAAGAGATTGTAAAAGACCCAGAAAGAGACCACATGTGAGATGGATGGATGAAATAAGAAAGTGTGCAGGGGTGATGTGGAGAAGAGAAGCTAAAGATCGGAAAAGATGGATTAAACTTGGAGAGACCTTCATCCTGCAGTGGATTGATAATGGTTGATGATGATGATGTTTATTAGGATAACTAAAAAAATTTCAGAAACTGATCGTTATGTGAAAAGGGGTTTCATTTCACCACCTCAGGTAATTTTCATATATAATATATTTGTAATAACTAAGATCAATATTTAATGTCATAATAGAGTTTGAAAAGAGTTTACAGTTTATCCTTCAAATTAGAAGAGGTTTCAAATAATTGCCTTAGTTAATTTAGGTAGCCATTAAATATAAGTCAAAAAAGAATTTTATTTTAATGTTTAGCCTTCTAAGATTTATTGTTCCAAAACATTGCAATGTGCCTAAAATTCAAGTCCATGAAACCCAGTTCATTTCTATTGCTTAGATATTCTGACATCATGCAAATTTTCAAATCATTTGATTATTTATTTATTGCTTTAAATTTTGTCTTCAATCTTTTTTTTCTAACAGCAGTTTCCTCAACACTATATTTTTCTTAAATGATTATCATTTCATCATCTATGCTTTTTATTACTGTTTCACAATGCTTTATTTATAACTCTCTTTTGACAGTTTTGATTGCTCCAGCAATCTTCCACATCTTGTAATCATAATTTAATTATTATCTTTTTAATATTATATATTTTACTCTTTTTACATTGTATATTTATCAATTAATACCTCCTATAATCATATATATTCTATTTTTATTTATTTTTACTTTACTCTTATTACTCTTTTTTTTTTTTGCTAGAAGAGATGATAATAGATGGACAATTGCAATCTTAAACTGGATTCCAAGGTATTGTAAAAGACCCAGAAAGAGACCACAGGTGAGATGGATGGTTGAAATAAGAAAAAATTGGAGTGATGTGGAGAAGAGAAGTTAAAGATCAGAGAAGATGGATTGAACTTGGAGAGATGTTCATCTTGCAATGGATTGATAATGATTGATGATGATGATGACTTTTTTAAATATTTAAGTCTAACTTTATACCTTATATACTTTATATTATTCATTTAATTTATCATTCAATATTTAGAATTTACTTTAATCTATGATATTATTATTATTTTAAACATATTTTTACTCACCTTCTACTTACATCTCCAAATCTCAACTGCTAAATTCAAACTATAAAATTTAGAGTTATAGTGTTAGTAGCTTTCTCTTTAAAATTTTAGATTTATACTTTTAGCACTCCAAAAGAGAGTTGTAAATAAAGCATTTTGAAACAGTATTAAAGAGAATAGATGGTTTAATATTATATTATATGGATTTGCCCAATGCAATAAGCAAGATATAGTTATTATACTTCTTAAATAATGATCATCATTTCTTTATACATTTTGTTCAATTATAATTCATTGTCTTATATGATTATAAATAATTTACAATATGGATCAATTCATTTAAATGCCCTTTATAATTTACTGTAGTGGCAGAGGACCAGATTTGGGAATGTAGCATCTCAGATTGATTCTAGTCCTGGTACTTGGATTTCTCATGAATCCCTGAGCAATAAAATTATTTTTTGAATACTTACTTAGGCTTCAAAGGAATTTTATTGAATAAATGTTACATAAAGCTTCATCAAATTATATGGAAGTTACATTTTTTTGGTATGTGAAATTACATACATGTACTTATATGCATTAAAGAAAATAAAAATAAATGTAATAATTGTTAGTCTCTTTTTTTCTCCTTCTTAGAATGAAGGATATCTAAGATACTATCCTATTAAGGATTACAAAGAAATCAAGTCATATGTCACATGATCTAATTTAACTATTAAAGATAAATGTCTTGATAACTATGGTATGATTAAATATTGTTTTCATATGTTAGAATCAACTTTATCTTATTCCATGAATATAAAGGAATTCAAGTGTTTTCTAGAATTATTGCTTCGACTTTCAAGCATTTAAATGCTGTTATAAGAAAAGTTTACAACTTACATGTTTTTTTTTTTTTTAAATTAAGCTTAGCATTTTGGAAACATATTTATGGTCTCATATTCATATCCCTAGTGGTTGAATAGGAGAATGAGCAGAATAAATATAGGTTTATTTAAATTTATTCAAATGCAACATGTTAGATAGCCCAATTTTTTGAGAGGGAGAAACAGAATTCTTTTGTGTTTATGGAGTTTGAATTGTTGGCTATATGCCATGCCTCCTTGATGTTGTGCTTGATGTCATTTCTTTCAGTGCTTGTGAATCTAGCTACTGTGGGCTTAAATATATGACCCATTGCATTTTGATGTTTGAAGAATATGAATTTATATTCTGGATTACCTCTGGTCTTTTATAATATATTGGTATTGTGATAACTTTGTATCAAGGCTGGTAAATGATTTCCCATATTATACCATAATGCAAACATCTTGGGTGCATGCAATTTTGAAATACTGTGTGCGACATTCATTCTGTAGGAAGTTTATTTTACAAGTTGTTTGTTAGTCTGTTTATTGAGGACAGAGTACAGAAGCTTACTCAATATGATTCAAAGCAGATTGGTTTTTTGCTAACTTTGGGATATAAGGAAATAGTATCCATGGTTTGTCATCAGTTAGAAGACTTGCTCTCATTTTGTTATAGAATTTGTTAGTTATCTTAATAAGGGTTCAGGATTTAAATCCTACCCAGGACAGATGAATTATTTCTCTATGTTGGCCTTAAAAATGTATATATTGTATAATAGCATATAAAAGTAGAGTGTGTATCCAAAGCCACAATAAATACTCAAATTTATAAATTAATGTTGTAAAAAGATGATTATTACTTATGACAATATTTATAGTAATTTCCTCAGAATTTGTTAATAAGGTAGAATAGAAGGTAATTATAAAAATTTAGAAACTTTTATTTGCTATATAGTTTTCACTGAAGTAGTCTCACTATATTTGACAATAGTATCATACTATTTTTATTTTAGTATTTCTCCATAGCAATAAACAGCTGATAATAGACTCACTGATTTTTATCAGCATATTTTTATGTTAAATAAACTAAAAAAAAAGTAATGATTGATATATGTAAAGAAGTAGATAAAAAAAAAGTGTAACTTTTTTTTAGAAAATATTTATGTCCCTCTAGTGGCAGTTTTGATAGCATATCTAATTTCTTGTTACAGTTCAAACTATTAATACATGACAAATTTTCTTCTTCCATGGCAGATATATTTTCGTTAGGCAATTGAGAATTCTATATCCGTTTTTCTTTTGTTATACACAACTGTTGACTTCAATTTTTTATTTTTACAAAGTGGGAAACTTTCGTTTTTACTATCATCGATAATCAGACCTTTTTTAAAAAATGTCTATTGCATTGTCAATCAATTTGATTTTAGATTTGTGACAGGGTCACCACTTCAATTTTTTTTCTCTCTTTGACTATTATTTGTTGTATCCATTATGTCATCTGAAGTATTAGTAGTTATTACTGTTTGTGAAATTGAATCTACTGGATTTTATATCTCATTAGCATATAGCTTTATTTTATTTATAGTCTTTGAGGAATTATGGCATTCTTTGTTAATATCTGGAATACTGTCAACATTATTTTCTTTAATTACAACTTTTTGCAGTGAGATAAAAAAAAATAGGTTCATATAAATTTATTGTGATGTTACATTCATGAATTTAAACTCTTTTTGAGATTGGTGTATGGGCAATCTGATTACAATATTCACATATGAGTTTGAGATACATACTGATTATATGCACATATTCTTTACGATGAAAACATTTGAGGTATAAAGCTTCAAATTATTAACAGAAGTATAAACTGTTGATTTGTTACTTGTGTTGGAATAGCATTTGGTTCTACATCTTTATGAAGCTTTACTTTAAATTCATATGCATTGCCATAGATTGGAAATGGCTTTTTTTTTTTAAAAGATCACTTGAAAAGAGTAGTACTGCAAATAGTTGTCTAAGATTATTGAAATCATTAATTGTACAAATTAAATATGTATTTTTTAATGTTCCTATACTAATTTTGTCTCTGTTTTTTATATATTTTATTAGGAGTGCTTATTTACCAAGAGTATGAAGCTTTTTTAAAAATTATCCCTTTGATCCTCTCTAAAAAATTATATCAAAAACAGTCAGAGTCTATATATTATTAATACTCAGAAGGAATTCTTTTGGTAATTGATATAATGAACATTTTCTCTTGTAATAGCAAGCACAATCGACTTATCTGTAAAAATCTTTTAAATCATTTGAAAAGATCTATAGTAAGAGATGAATTGAATTTTTTAGTTATATTTTTGAATGATTTTTTCAAACTAGTGTTCTTGTAAACCTATTATAGGCTGAATCAGAATTGCTTGAAAAGATATTCAATTTTATTTTAATATCAGTTATACTTATATAAGGCTAAAACCTTAGTACATGCCCTTGAGTGCTTAATTTTAGCAAGACAGACATCTACAAATCATAACGCAATATTCGACTTTATAAAGATAAGAGGGACCCCTCTTATCTCTAACCTAATTTTCTTATTTTTTTAACCTATTTTTTTTATCTTGCGTTATGATTTGTAGAGGTCTCTCTTGCTAAAATTAAGCACTCAAGGCGCATGTACTAAAGTTTCAGCCTTATATAAGTATTACGAGCTGACATCGTGCTTAATAAGAATTAGTATTTATAATATCAGTTGTAGAATAATGAAATCTTGGCGTTGATGTAATTTTATTATTAAATCTATTTGAAATAATTTTTTAATCTTTACATATTTTCATTAAATTTTATTACTTTTTAATAAGTCAGATGTTTTTGTAATGTTTGCATACATATTAGAAGTTTTATTCATGCTGTGTCTAACTGAAACATCTCTGAATTTGATAGCATTTAAGAAAACTATTGTAAAATAAAAATAAAAAACTTTAATTCTATATCATAAACTTCTTGCATTTTTAAATTAATCTTTGGATGTTTATAAAATACTTTTAAAATATTTTAAATTGCAGATAGTATTAAAAAAATTTAAATATAAGAAGTGGAATGACATTCCCTCTAGCGAGAACATTTATTTATTATTATTAGTTTAAATTATAAGCAATTATTTCAATAAAATAATTATAATGGTATTGTCATTTCTAATTTTAATAATATATATATATATTTAAAACAAAATAATAACATAGATAAATAATAATCACAATAAAATTATATAAAAATAATTTTAATAGTAATTTATATACAGAGAAAATATCAACACATGAAATACTATCTTAAATTATGTTCTTGTATGATAAGGAAGTTAGTGTTATCTTTATGGAGATATCATAGTTTGTTTAAATAAAAATTATAACTAATATATTTAAAGTGGGTTTCTATCTAATCGGCTATCTACATTTGGATTTTCTCTTTAATTGAGTCTTTAAACACTGTTTTAAAACTGGGAAGACTAATTGACAAGTTATATATTTCTTTCCAAAAATGGCACTTTATCTTAATAATAATAATAATACAACTAAATTTATAAATTCATTGTTTAATCTAAAACTTTTTTAATATTATTTTTCATTGCAATTGACAATAATGTGTCTCTTTTCAATTTCTTATTAGGTTTAAATAATATTTACTAAGGCTGTAACCTCAAGAATGTGCACATAAAATGTGATAGTAGGGACCTCTACAGGACTTAACCACAAGCTTATGTTTTTGGAAGAAAAGAGGGGAATCCCACTCCTTCTTTACTTTAACCTACTTTAAAGAAAATGGGGGGGGGGTAGATGAGTGAGAGTGGGAGAGATTATGTGTGTGGGAGAGGAGGGGAGAAAAAAGTGATTTACAAAATTAGATAATTCAAGATGATTTGAACTCAGACTTCTATGCTCTCTTCAATTATCCACTCCATGTTATACAACCAGCTCACATACCATATACATGTGAAAAAGTTAATTGATCTTTATTATACATATTTTGTGCTGATAAATTTCAAAGAATTTTTTGTTATATATAATTGAAAAAAAAAAATCTGTTTGGAAATTTGAATTGTTCTTCTTTTGTTTTGTTTTAAAAATTAAGGGAAGGGGGACTAGCCATTGTATTACAACTAAATTTATAAATTCACAGTCCAATCTAACATTGCTTACATTTTATTGACAGGTGATTTTTTTATCTTTGACTAACCATTTTCTTAATTTTCTTCATGAACTTTTAATTTTTTTTAGTCAAGCATTGGTGGTCAAGAGGTCAGCGACAGCTGCTTTAAAAAAGCAGTTGTCCCGGGTTAGCGGGTTCGCTTCCCAGCTGATGCTATGACACATGAGGAAAAAAAAAACTTTTAATTTTTTTTTTGCAATTTCAAATTGGATTTAAAGAAAAGAAGAGAATGGGTGAAAGAATTTAATAAATTCTATGAGTATTCTAAAACTTTTTACTCTTAATTTTCATTGACAAGTATTTTGTTTTATTATTATTTGCTAATTTTTATTTATCTTTCAATTTCTCATTTGGTTTTGAGAAAAGGGGAGAAGGTCTGGAATTTGGATTATTTTTTGTCTTTAAAAAAATTATATTTCTTTTTTTAAAATATACATTCAAAAAAGGGTTACTATTTTTTAAACAACAACAACAAAAAAAAAAAAAAAAACATTTTCCTTTATCGGAATTAATTTATAAAGTAATATTTTTTTCCTTGCAATCATGCACATTTATATTTTATTATTATTTAGTTTTAATTTTTAAAAAATATATAATCTAATCTAGATTTTTCAAGAAAATATTGTTGTTTAAAAGCCAGACAGTTCATTTTTAGATTTGGTGTTTGATTGGATTTTCATTGAATGTAATTCAGAATTGGTTTTCATCAAAGAAAAAAAAAGCAATTCACCCCACTTCCCACTGGTCTCATTTTTTGAAAAGCTAAAAAGAAAATAAATCCCCTAATTAGGTTGTAGACGCAGTTTATCTATTTCTCATCACTTTTTTAAAAGATAATAAGAAAGAAGTTACAAATGTTTAAAATCATCCAAATTTTCAAAACAAATCTGTCAATCAAAAGAAGTTGTTTGAAATAGGTAAAACATATAATTCATACACTCCCCCATCCCTTCTCACTTTTTAAAAAGCCAATAAGGAAAAACAACTTTAAATTTTTTTTTTTAATAAAATCATATTCCAAATGAAATCTGTCCCTTACAAATCAAAACAGGTTGTTTGAATTAGAAATACTATAAACGCCTTTTACTGCCCCCCCCCTCTCCTTTTACTTTTTAATTAAAAAGCAGTAAGAAAAAAATTTACACAAATTTTTAAATAATATTTACTAAGGCTGTAACCTCAAGAATGTGCGCGTAAAAATGCGATAGTAGGGACCTCTACAGGTCTTAACCACAAGCTTACGTTTTGGAAGAAAAAAGAAATGTATCATTTACAAATTATAAGCTGATTTTAGGTATATAAATATGATAAGAAATCTAAAGAAAATAATTGATCTTTATTTAAAAGTTAAAAAAAAAAGCAAATACTACTAAATGTTCACCAAAAAAAAAAAAAACAACAACTCATCAATGAAAACTAATAGTAACAGGTTTTGATTACGCATTGAATTTATGAATTAAGTCACAGGTGCAATTACTACAATAATTGCAATTTTTCTAAAGAAATCTTCAAATGATTGACTGTTTATTCCAGTATTGTCTCATGACCTCACAGCAGTATTTAAAATGTTAATAAAAGATAAAAATGACAATGTAGATAGCTGATTACATCTGGTATCTTTAATGTTTCACTGTACTAGAAAGTTACATTCTCATTTCTTCCTCACTAATGCAGCAAGGCTTAATTTGCATAAATTGTTTGAAGGTCGATTAATAAATTACCATTTCCTTCCACACAAATTCTCCTTAATACTTTAGATATAATAATTCATTTTATGTCAATAGCTTTTTGATAAAAATGATTAGCTATTGATATACTTTCAAATGTTTTATGTTTGCCTTTTGAATAATTTTTTTTTAAAACTTCTAAACTTATTTAATCTCAATTTGTTTTAGCCATGTGTTTCACTAAAATAAGGATAAAAGCCTGGAATACAATTACATATATTGTAATTGCCTTGACAACAGATTATTGATATTCTATTGGTTTGTTGTGATGAGATGAAATTTAGATATTGGATCTTTATGATTTAAGATATATATTAGAGTCTGGATAGATTGATGGAGAGCTGAAGGTTGGGTGATCTCATATTTGATATTTATTTCAGTATAGCATTAAGCATTTGGATTATAACTATATATATATATATATACAAGGTATGGTATTAAGCATTTGGATTATAACTATATATATATATATATACAAGGTATGGTACTTTAAATTAGCCTATTGTAAAGGTATATCCAGGAGCACTTTGAGAAAAAGCAGTGAAGATGAAGGCATTTCTCAGCAAGCCTTTTGATTAAACAGTAGAGAGCATTTAAATTGTTTTGCGTGTGCATTTTATCATCAATCTCATAATGGTTAGATACCAATTTTCCAAACATTAATTAGATGACTAGTTAGGTTAGATAGCGAATCATTATTTAAATATAAAATCTCAAGTCTTTTTTTACAATCAGTCAATAATTCATATTATTATTCACTTTAGGTATGACTTCAGATCTACGGTCATTAAGGAAAAAAACATATCCAAGGTCTTTTTATTGCAGAAAGTCATTAAAATTAGAAATAAGTTTAAAAAATAATTATAACTACGATAATAACTGAAACACACGGGCTTATTATATACCTGTGTTTACATATGTAATATATGGGGTATATGAGCACAGTCTTTCAAAACTACGATAATAATAATTTTAAAAAATAGATAAAGTGAAATCAAATAAATATTCAATTAAGTAAATAAATAGATTATTAGTTAAATAGTTGGCTTAAAAACAACAATAACAGAAAATAAATAAAATGAAAATATCTTAATAAAAGCAAACACCCAAAAAATATATATCTAAATTTAAATAAAAACCAGATCATGTGACAAATAATATTTTTTATAAACAAGATGATAAACATATTGCTTGATATTGAGATAGTATTGATTATATTTAAGTAGTATATAGATAAACGGAAAAACATCTTGGTATATTTTCTAGTGGATATGAAACTGCTGCTTACGATCCAGGATTTAAATTCAGGTTGAACTTTAAGAAATTATTTAGTGGCTGAAGAATTCCATGCGAGCTTAGATTTATTTTTCGGTAACGGGCTCATATTTGACACAGATCAACATCCAATTTTTGGTTATTAACTGAGTATTTATTTAATGCTTAACTATAAAATAAAGCAAGAGAAACATTCTAATAAATCTATTATCACCTAATATTTTTTGAGAGTGGGTTGGGTGATATTTCTCATCAGAAGTCTTCCTTGGAGAAAACTGAAGAAGTTATTTATATTAAATGCGTTTTATCATTTTATTTTTAGGTAAGTAACAAATAATAATGAAAATATTGAAGATAAATTAGTTAATAGCATGTAAGTAATAAGTAATAAATACAACTGAAAAAAATAGACGCAATTATATACAAAAAATAGATAAGTAAAATTTTACCTCTACGCTTATTTATTTAGAACTTTAAGATTTTTATTCAAGATGTTGTTCAACTGATTTTTTTTTTCTCTGGAAACTTACCTTTGCGACGTATTTACTTCAATTATCATTTCATTTATTTAATTACGACAAATTGACAGCTTTTTAAATCACTTTCTGTGAAACTTGAGAAATATTATTAATAAAGGTGAGAGAAAAAAAGTAATATTAGTTTTCTAAAATTAAAAGCTTGAATGAAGTAAATTTGAGTAGGATACTTGGATACCGATACTTGATATAGATATAAACTTTTAAATATTATTTTTACTATAAATTGATGTAATGACTTTCTAAAATCATCATCATCATTTTTAACTACTACAATCCCCTAAGGTGTGACGATCTCTTGAAATTTAATTTAGTTTCCTCAATTTATAGCACTCTTTTCAGTATACCAGAAGCAAACTTTATTAAGACACGCAGTGTCTTTCTAGAGCCTTTACAATCTTTTAGAAACTGTTTAAAATTTAAACTGTCTGTCTATTATCATGTCTTGTAATAATATTTCTACTTCAGCTCTATTCCAGACTTTTAATTCTCTATACCACTAATACCTGGTTGCTTTTCACTCACGTATTTTGTTTTACTCTCTTTTTAAACCAAACTCATTGAAAGTAATAATTAAATAGGTCTCATGATAATCATTGGTGAAATTATCTTAATATCTCATGACTTAATACACAATCATGCTTAGGATCATTTTTGTTTAGGTAGATAGTTCATTATTAATCCAATTAATTATGCAATATTAGTCGGTGAATAGGTATATAGCTATTTTTAGCTAAAGAATGAAATCCACTAGAAAACTGTAATACCACTGACTGTCACCTATTTTACAGGACTAAAGTGATGATGTTTTCATTTTCATTGTTTTTTCATGAGAAGGCCTCTGCTGCAATAACTTATTGCAGTCTGTTTACAAAGTCTACATTTTAGAGATAATGAAGCTAAAAATTGGCATTACATTGGAAAGACATTCAAGAATGAAGAACATTTATGCCATTAAATGGAATACAAAATCACTAACTCATTTTCCATAAGTATATAATATTTGAATTTTTCTACAGTACAGACTTTTTCATACCTGCACTCCAATATGTAATATATAGAGGGTTTAAACTCAGACTTTCACACAACCATCAACTATCCATGCTATCTTATACTGCTGACACACTTGATCACACACATGTCAAAAAGATAAATAATCAACAACATACATATTTTATGCTAAACCAGCACTCATCAGTTGATCGAGATTATCATCTCCACATGTACATGCAATCAATGCTCAGCTTATATTAAGACAGCCAATCTTCATACTTTAATGGACAGGCTTCAATTCACTCCACAAACTTTTCAGTCATCCATTTCATTGAAAATCTGATGATGGAATACCCAAAGCCCATATTAGTGCCATCCTTATATAATATATAAATTAACTCTTATAACTCTGTGAAGTGATAGACTCACGCTGAACATCCCTGCATTAAAACTCAATACTCTTACATGGGCATATCTCAATGGCAATCATTTGATTACTTTGAACCAATTCTTGCATTTTAGTATGCTGGTTATCATATGATCAAGTTCTATTTTTATTAACAATGACTAGATGTTTATTTACCAATGAATATTAGATGCACACATACTTTTTTATTGAATAAAAATGTCTGTGTTCTAAAAATAAAATTTTAAGCAGACAAATTTCATCAGTCCTTACTTAAAGGTCCGAGATATAGGCAATAACAGAAGAAATATACATAAACTTGAGATTATCTACAAAGTATGGAGAAGTGTATGTTAGGAATAACAAGAAGAAATAAAAAAATAAAATAAATGAGTGAGAGAGTTAACAGATAATCAATGAGATAAATGAAGAAATAAGAAGACTGAAATGAAGCTTGGTTGGAACATATTGCTAAAAGAGATGATAGTAGAGGAACAGTTGAAGTTTTAAATTGGACTCCAGGATATTGTAAAAGATATAGAAAGAGATAACATTTGAAACAGATGAATGAAATATATATATGTTTGCTGAAGAGACATAGAGAAGAGAAGCTATATATTAGCGAAACTGAATTAGATTTGAATAGATCTTTATCCTTTGAAGATAGTTGAAGTTTTAAATTGGACCCTAAGAGATTGTAAATAATTTACAAATAGATAACACTTGAAATATATGAATGAAATAATAATGTTTTCTGAAGAGACATAGAAAAGAGAAGCCATGAATTAGAAAAATTGGATTAGATTTGAATAGATCTTTATTCTGCCATGAAATAATGCTGATTAAAACATGATGTTTGCAAAATATCTTGAACTTAATAAACCAATTTTTATGATTTAAACATTGTTGAGAATAGGCCACTGGACTATTAGGCTAATATATAAAACACTGCATTGAATACACTGCCTGTTAAACTAATGACTATTGGGTTGATGGAAAAAATTCTGTATATATATATATATATATATATATATATATATATATATATAATATTTCCAGTGTTTAACCATGTGTAATACTTTGAGATTAATATTCATGCTCTGGTCACAGCATAAGACAATATTTTTTGCAAGAAATGATTGGACCATTTTCTTTTATTACCTCATTTTCTTATATAGAAAATTTTCTGAAACACAGGCTAGAAAGAAAAGAACTCTAAATCAATTACCCAATTTATTTTAGAGATATTTTAAATAGATTTATTAATTGATATGTCTGAGAATTTTCTCAGTTTAAACATTGTAAACACCAATTTGAACAATAAAAATATGAAGTATAAAATACTTCTAGTGATTAATGCTTATGTAATACTTGAGAACACAAATCATGCAAATAGTACAATAGGTAATTGAAATTTTCTCTATCTTCCATGTAAGACAATATTTTTATGAGAACAAATTTGTCCATTATTCTCTCATTACTTCATTTACTTATATAAAGAATTTATTAAAACAAGATGATCTGATATTTTGTCATAAAAATATTGTTTTATGTTGTGGCTAAATGATATGAAGTTATGATAATTATACACTAGTGAAACATCATATAAAGAATTAAAGGTGGATAGAAATCAGTCCTCACCTTGTGTAAAAATGATATAAATAAAGATATCCACCTAGCAACATGGGTATGGATTCAGATGTTATAACTCACATGTATATTGAAAGAGAGTGGTCTGTTTTTATGTTCATGAATGATAGCTATATGATAGATTTAAGGAATATACTGATAAAAAATGTACAGTGAATATATAAATATATATTTTCTAAATGTATATATACTATGTTAAAGTGGCAGTTAAATACTCTTACATAATCTTATAACATATGTAAATGGTATATTTATTTTATATAGCACTATGTTTTATAAACTGTAATAGTAATACTCTCACTTCCAAACACAAGATAAAGCCTTTGTGAAAAGACAGAATAAATCATCTATTTTTTCAATCCAAATATTTATGTATGGGCAAATCTTAAGCATTTGGGAATGAGAGCATTAAGATATTAAACAATCACTTTAAATTACCTTTACTATGCCTAAATGAATGACACTTGCGAAATTTTCTAGAATTTATGATACGTCATCCATCTCATTTACAAATGTTTAATTTCAACTAAGAATGACGTATTGTAAATTCTAGAAAATTTCGCAAGCATCATTTATTCAGACATAGTAAAAGTAATTTAAAGTGATCGCTTAACATCTTCATGCTCTCATTTCCAAATGCTTAAGATTTGCCCATACTTAAATGTTTGGGTCAAAAAGATAGATGGATTCATTCTATCTTTTACGAAGACTTTATCTTGTGTTTGGAAGTGAGAGTATTCATTTATAGTTAAAAATCCACAAAGCACATGTGCATTAGCTTAATGGCTGATTATTACTATTATAATCATATAACATAAATGTACATCTTCTTTATTAAAAAAGGAATGTTAAATAACAATATTTAGAAGGAAATAAATATTAATTAGAGTTAAAGTGAAAGAAATAAAATAAAACAAACTTAATATGTGTTTTAAATTTTTGTTAAACTTGACAATTTTAATGAATGTACACAATTTTAATACTCTTATAAAAATTGTATATAAAATATGTTGTTTTTTTTTACTTTAAGTAAAAAAGAATAAAGATGCAAAGGTCAAACATATTTTTGATTTTCAAAAGAATTATTTTGTTTATTAGTTTGTATTAATTAAATGTGATTTTATTTTTTAAAAAGAAGACAAAGGAGAATTAAGTGGTCATAATTAAATTTCTAATTTTTATAAAAGCAGCCAGGCATTAGAAAATTAACTGCTTATAAAATTAATTATTTATTGTTTGATTTGGTGTTACATTGTTAGTTGAAAAAGTATTTAAAACCTAGGATCAAGGATGATTTGGAAGAAAGCAGTTGTCATACCAACTCCACTCAAACTGTTTTTAATTGATCAATTTTCAGCCAATCAAACCTTATCCTATAATTGAGTTATTTGACTCAATGAAGTTTTTAAACCTGTATTCTATTTGTGTTGATCTGCTATGATATAAACTTACTTTGAAACTGACCTGAGTGAAAATGTTTTTTGAGATCTTTCTAGTAAAAACCAGGTAAATCTTTCAGATGACTCAGCATTACCTTTAAATTTCTTTTCTCACTTATAGAAATGGCTGATGAGCAGAAATCCATTATTATTTTCAATATTATGCAAAGAACTGAGAATTATCTATCTATTTTATATATAAAAATGAAAGTTTGTTGTCATTAATTACTCAACAAATATTGCAAGAATCTTAATAAATCTTGCATAATTTTCTTTCCTTTCTTTGGGAGAATTATATAGGTTATTGATTTTTGATTTACAATACTTAATTATTTGAAAAATTGCAAATTTACTACTAACACAGACAAAGTTGTGGATACAGAATTTGAAAGTTTATTCTAACAATGACCTCTAGGACTTTCATCATCTAAACATAATATTTTGCATCAAATTCAAAAAATATTAATATATTATTTCGCTGCAAATAAAGGGCTTATTAGCAAGATTGGGACAATATTTGTGAAGTTATTAAGTAACAAATAAATAAACAAATAAACTTTAAAATTTTGTTTAAGGAAATCTCTAAAGCATTTATTAGAGGGTTGTTAATTTATTAAAAGTCATTTAAAAAAACTGTATCCCAAATATTGATCACCTGTATATATGAACAGGTGTTCGTATAGAATTCAAATATTTCAATAAGAATTAAAAGTTTTTAAGCACCCGCCAGGGTAAATACAAGAGCTCTAAAACAAATAATTCAGGAATACTTAAATTGAAAACAGATTTATTGTGCATAATGTTACTACTGCCAATGCTTCATCATTTATATAACGTTTTTTGTTACTCAATAACTCAATAAATATTGCATCATTTTGCATGATTTTCTTTTTTTTTTTGTTTTAATTTTTGCTTTATAGCTCTTAATTGTTTTTAAAAATTGGGTCTGCTAATATAAAATGAAAAGAGAAAAAAAAATGAAGAAATTTGTAAAGAAAATTTTACCTGTTCAAGAAAACAAAAACAAGACCTATTCATATATAGGAATACTGAATTGAATTCTCCATAAAAACCAAGAAACAATCTCCTGTGTGCATTTGCAGAAAAGAAAAACAGAAATACTTAAAAGAGTATGTTAAAAACTAATTGTTTTGTTTTAACTCAAAAGTTAAAAATCAAAGATGCCCAGGTAAAAATTTATTTTGTCTAATTTTATAAAATGCTCATTTTTTTTTATTATCATTAATATTACATTCATAAAGCATTTTTTAAAATTTATCTTATAGTCTAATCTGAATCTTAGGTTAAAAGAAATTGTACTGTAATATATTTTTTTTGATTAGGCATTTTACATTTGTATGTTTTTGTTTATATGGTAATGAGATATATATATATAACTTGCATAAGATTTGAAATATAAGACACTCATAGCTGGAGCCTAATTCTAAATATAGACATCATCATGGGATTTTGGAATTCTATCATCAGATTTTCAATGGTATGGATAGCTGAAGAGTTGGAGGTTGGAGTAAGTTGAAGCCTGTCCATTAAAGTGTAAGGATTTGTTATCTTAATGTAAACTGAGCATTATATATATATATATATGTGTGTGTGTGTGTGTGTGTGTGTGAGAGATGATAATCTGGACCAACTGATGATTGCTTGTTTAGCACAAAATATGTATATTGATGATTATTTATTTTTTTATGCATGTGTCAGGTCATGTGTATCAGTATTATGAGATAGTGTGAATAGTGAAGGGGCTTGAAAGTCTGAGTTCAAATCCCCTACATTTATAATTTGTATAATTAAAACTAATTATTTTAAGAAAATTTTACCTAGTACATGTTGTAAAATTATTGCTATAATAACTGAATACTTAAATGATATATTGTGCAGTAAAATGATCATTTATGCTATATTCAAACTATTTTTAGCATTTGTCTTTATTATTTTTTATTAAAATTGTATTGGTTTATTAAAATATAAGGTCTTTGAATGTATCTCTTCTTTTTTCTATCCATTATTGTTTTTGGTACCATATTAAAAAAATGTTATTTGATGTGTGTAATAATTTATCATATTTTAAATACATGTATCACAGTTGATGACCACACATTAAACAGAATTATGGGATAGATTGATTATGAGATGTTTATGGTGATAATCTTTTAAAGTTATAAATGGTATGCATCATCATCAGTTTATTCTTAAGGAATGGTAATAATAAGATGAGATCAGTAATTTCCATTAACATTGATACATAATGCAGAAATCGTCAAAGTCATTATCTACATATATGTCTCATGTGTAACTTATTATTGTTAAATTAAAGATAATTGGTACTAAATTTGTGTTAAGCACTGTATTGACTAAGTAATTTTGCTTGCTTGTAAATCTATTTCATTTCAATTGAAAATTTGGTGATATATTATCTTTTAAAATACAGTACTCTGTTTTACTCCACATTATGTCCTGACATAAGCCAACTAGCTCGAAACCATGGTCTAAAGGTGGAGACAATGAAAGAGATATTGAATTCTGACTCGCTCTGGGCGTTTATGTAAACCAAGCTTGTTTAGGAGCTATTGGTAAAGCTCCATCTAATGATCATATATGTATATATATATATATATATATTAATATAGCTTTAGGCTTTTAATGTATATATACATATACATAATCATTAAATTCAGTTGACACTTAGGCAATACCAATATCAATAATAATCAACAATCTCGCCCTATTGTCAAGGCAACCTCCTTTAACAATAAAAGTGGAATCCCACCTTTATTTATGGTCCAATATATTATATAGACACTAAAGATTGCAACTTGACCACAGATATTGAAATTATTGATACAAAGAAGTTTACGTAAACCTCTTTTACCAGATAAATATAACCTGTTATGAATGCAGACTAATAATTAGTCAGTTATAACACTACAAACTGCAATTATAATTTTCAAATTGCATCCCAATTAATATTTAAATAATAAGCGTAATAATGCTGAAGACTAAATAAGTTTATAAGTAATCATTAAAAGTGGTCAACAAAATTAGACAATCCCAATATCAACAACAATCAACAATCTCAACCTGTTGTAATGTGTGTGTGTGTGTTCCAGTGAAAAGATGATTGGTTCTTTGACTATACTGCCTAAAGTGACCTCTCTGAATTAATACATATTTTTAGTAACATAGGCTAGATATTTTCTACAAAAGTCTAAGACTCTATCACAAGTTATAATACAAAATATAAGTGTTTTTATACTTCCAGTGATCATATTCAATGCTTTTCTTGCCATCACAAAATATTGAAAAACATTCTTGTGGTCATGGCTTTCTTACCATACACATTTTGATTCATTTCAAATGTTTCACTAGCAGTTTTGTCCAATTTTAAATAAAATTTAATGCTAGTACATTGTTCCATTGTGGGTCAAGGTAGAAAACACACTGTCACATTTCCGAGAGGTCATCGCAGCCGCCTTACAAGCAGGTAGTTGGTTGCTAAGTTGGTTGCAGACGGTTGTGGGTTCACCTCCCGGCCGATGCTATGACATATAGAAAAAAAAAACTTATGATCCTGACACACACTAAAATTTTAAGATGAAAGCTAAACTATTTATTTAAATAACACATGCATTGATTCAAAGGTGAATCTGCAGGCAGCTTGAAAGGATAACAATCACATTTTTCTAGTTTACAATATATACGTATGTGTATATGTATTGTTATAAAATATTTGTATTTGTTCACAAGTAAACAAAACCAGTTACTTTATTGAAAGACTATATTTTGTAACAAAAAAAAAAAAATTTTATTAACAAATCAAAAAACAAAACAAAAAAAAAAACACGTCAAAAGAGTTCATTAAGAAAACAACACTCTGAAGAAAATGTGTTACATTACACTTAAATAACAATTAAATGTACATTTAAAAAACAAAAAAAACCATCTTTGACAAGATTAGAACAACATACAGGATTCAGCTTTATCACGCACAGTAAAGAAATACAGTGAAATAATATATTTTTCAAGTAAACCTAAGCATGGTTGTTTCTTCTAATCAAAATAGACTTTAATCATGTACATGAAGTTTCTCATTAAAAAATTATTGTATAAGCAAACATATACTGTATATGTAATGAACAGTCAATCAACTTGCAGAAATATGAAATAAATTAAAGGATATTAAAACATCAAAGGCACTTGATATCGATGGAGATTGATCAGTTTTCATATCTTTGGCAATATATAGAATAAAATAGAAAATATTGTAGGTGGCACGTTGAGGATTAAATATTATATGTATAATAAATGGTTAGTGATAATCATTAATATGCGTATCTAAAATGTGTGTATATAAATATATATGCACTTATTAATTCTCATACAACTGGTTTGTTAGATAATTAAAATACTCTCAAACCAAAGAATGAGACAATCATTTTTTAGAGAAAAGATCGCTTTGGCATGATAGTATTTAATTTATCTAATAACCTAGTTGCATAAAAATAATTTCTAAATATTACATATTTTTAAACCTCTGGAAGTATCTTATATCATGTATATGCACTCTCATAAATATATATTTAATAAGCACAGGAAAGTAATCAATGTATAATAACATGCTATTTATAGATTTTTATATAAAATTATACTATAATTATACTAGTGAAAACCAAAACTGAGACGCATCTATTTTGCTCGGCCTAAATATGATTTTCAATCAACAGTCACTAAATTCGACAATCGTTAAATTTCTATGTCTATAGATTATATAAAACATTTTTTTTTTTTGAATGTAAAGCATTTGGCTGATTATCCATTTATTAATCATTTGAAACCCTGTTTCCGTTGATAAGAGAAATTTGGCTAAATATTGAATATATAAAAAAATTCATTGAAAAAAAAATCAATTTGGCAGCATATTAACAACAAAAATTCATGCATAATACTAATAACTTAGAGACGTCAGGAATTATTAAAATTAATAACGTTATGTCATTTAAATTAAAATAAATTGCCTTAAAAGAATGGTAAAGGATATCAATTTCTTCTGACAAAGATTAAATACTACTGTATGACTCTACAACGTACATATATATATATAATAAGGTAAAAAATATTTTAAAATATCATTTACTATTATCATTTTCGATGAATATAAATTCACTTTACATTAAATAAAGGTTACTCCAATATTTTTTAAACTCCTATTTATCTATTTGATTTGTGGTTTTTATCTAGATCTCAAAATAATTTGGAAATTCAATTCAAGACTTCATTTGTTTGTTTGTAATCGAACTCTATAGAGACCAATCCCAATGAATTCCAAAACGGAAACAAGATAAAAGCAAATAACAAAATAAAGAACGTTATTGTAGAGGCTTTATAATCTTAATATTTATAATGCATTGTTTAGTTGAGAGGGAGAATTTGAAGCTCAAGATTCATAAAATATGGCTCAAACTCCATTTCTTCTAATGCCCAAATTTCTTATGAACTAACTCTTAAGTAATAAAGCATTTGATTATTTTTATTGTTATATTCAAAATTGGTATGAACCACTAAACATCACATGATCACTATTTCCATGTTAGCACATAACTGTTATTAAAACAGGCAAAACTCTCCATACAGTAGTGTCACTCAGTACCAACCAGAGTAATCAATGGATGACAATCCTACCTAATAGGATAGTGATGACTATGGTTGTTAAAAAGCCAAAGACACCAAAATGTATGAGCACTGAACTGGGTTCAGACCCATATGATTATATAAGCTATTGAGCTTAGATTGAAACTATTATTGTGTTTTCAATTTTATTCTCATAGTTTTGTAGTTGAGATAAAAGGTGGCTGCTGGAGAGTTGCATTAGATCCTAAGATGTAGGAGCAGTGCTCTCAAATCCAAAGCTCCTCCCCAATGAAGGCCACAAGCCAGAAACTAATCTGGGGATATTGGATAAGTAGGCACTAGATGGGGATTTTATGCACAAACATCCCATTGATTACTCTGGTTGTCACTGAGTAGCACTACTGTATGGAGAGTTTTGCCTGTTTTAACAAAATTGGTATGCCATATTAAAGACCGAAATTACCATGATCAAAATGATTTGACTCTTTTATTAAATAAATCTGATTATTCATGTATCCTGTGCATGCCATAAAACAAAAGAAGTCAGGTGGTGTAATTGAAAACAGTAGTTTTAGCATCAAATCTCATTATATAAAGATTTCTGTTGTAAAGCAACTACCAACTTAATATACTTTTAATAAATGTTGAAGCACCTAACTTCAAACATGTCTAATAACTGGTAAAGATAACAATATTTTTTTTTTGAAAGTTGTACCAAGACTAGAAACTACCAAAGGTGTTTACACATTTTTAAAGTTCTTTGAAATAGCTTCCAAATAACACACAACACTTACAAGACTAGATATGATTGTCATGGTAATGTTCTTCCAGTGTGTTCACTAATGTCATAGTATTGCCTAAGCAACAGTGATTTTTATGCCTGACTTTAATATAGTACATGGGTGATTTAGTTGTTATGGTAACAGGCAATATCTGTTATAATAATTATATTTAAATAAAATAATTGAATACCTTTTTCATTCTACTATTGCATCAGACTACAAAAAAACATAATGATTATAAGGCACTGTTGTGTAACACAATCTTGTTGTTATATCAGTAGTAAGTAGCAACATGTTTGTGACCTGTTTTGTAAGTGATAATATTGCAACTTTTTGTAGTAAACAAGAAGATATATGCAACACCTACATTTTGAAACAGTGATGATTAAAGGCTTTAGTTATTTTTAAAGAATCATTTGAGATATAATACCTATTTATTATATAGCATAGTCTTTTTTGAATTATTGTACCTGTTTAATAGATTGCTCTGACGGTTCAATAAGGATCTAAGACATGATGAGAATATATTAATGCTTTTTGATTGCTTATATTTCAGGAATATTTAGATCTATGTTATACTTTGCTCCACTAAATACCTAGTGTTTTTTTATTAAAGGGATCATATAAGGTACTGATGGTAATAATTTTGTCATATCAATCACCAAACTAATATTTTAAAAACTATAGGTTTTTACCTAATATTCTACATGTTTTATCCAGATTTTATCAAAAAAGTATTCACTAGACCTTTATTCTGTGATCAACTTAATGAAAATGACAGTGATAATATATATATATATATATATATATATATATATATTATCACTAGTTTTGGCAAAGTATTATATATATATATATATATATATATATATATATAATACTTTGCCAAAACTAGATATTACCTTCTCAAAAATAATACATTTTATATTCAATGAAGAATAAATACAGAGCCCAACAGATATGACATAAAATGATTTTTGAAGCATTTTTAATATAAGTGATCTGCTCTCTAGTTTCAGTGTTTAATAATATAGAGAAGGAATGGGGAACCATAGTGAGTTTTACCTATTTTAATAACAGTTATAAGCAAGTATAAGAAATTGTGATCATGAAATGACAATAGTTGAATAAATTGTAAAGCCTTAAAATGAGTTTCAAGAGGTTGAAAATGTCATACAAGGAATCCTTACATAAAATCATTAAATAATATAAGAAAGTTTACATGAATGATGCAGAGAAAAAAGCTTAAGACCTAAAAAAAAAAGCTAGAAAATGATAAAGATGATGATATAAAGATTTTTAGTATGGTTTCTAAAGTATATTTTATAGTATTGTGGTGCATAAAGATTTGAAATATTAACTTAATGTTTACTATACAGAACAGTTTCTGCAGATTACATATGTCTCTCTCTCTCTGTGTGTGTTTGTATTAAATTAAATGTTTTTCACAGACAAATAAAATGTAAATAATAAAAATAAGTTAATATATCATATACAGTTAGAAAAAATGTCTAGCAAATGAAATTGTTAAGTAACTACAAGCAAATTGCTAGATACTGAGTTTTATATTTTAATATAATAATTAAAACCCAAATATCCCAGCATGTAATTCATGCTGATATCTAGCAATTTAATTGTATTATCTAGCACCATTATTTTCTAGATAAATTTTTCTAATTGTACATAGATTTATTCATTTCTATATATAAATGTGTGTAAATAATAAAAGTTTAGTGATATATTCTGCCTTTTTATAGCTCAGGCATGATATAACGACACTAGCAGCCAATTAAAAACTGGACTGATAAATTTAAGTCACTTCAACAAACAATAGGATTTTGTCTAATTCCCAATAAAAATACTGTGGAAATCTTGTAGTAGTCAAACATGTAAATACTCTTGTTATATAATATGATTTTAGTTTACCAATCCAATATGGTTGATTGCTCAGTTACATTTATTTCCCTATAATTTAAAAATACATGGAAAATTGCATTAAACTTCAATATTTAAAAAATTCATGAAAACTTTGTGTTATATTTGGTTGTGTTTATATGGGCACATGCGTAAATTATTATTTTATAAAATGTTATAAATGAGATAAACGTATTCCCATCTTGTGAAAAAATTATTTTGGTGTTTCAATAAAACTTAAACTCATTACAACATTTAATATCAAACAAGTCAAACTTTAAAGTCAAAGCAGATTGCATTTATCACGAATATATATAAATGGCAAAATTATTAACATGGATGTGTAAATAATATTTATTTTTACAAAGCACAGACGGTATTGAAATTAAACTGAGAGAGTGCAAACCTCTCAAGCGCTTAGCCAATCAGATCACAAATACTGAGACAGAGAATTTAACAAGAAAAGAGTGATTCCACTCTCTTCTTTACTTGTCTTTCTATATATCCAAGCCAGTCCAAAGTACTTAGATCTTAAATATCTTCACACTCAACTCACTGAGTTCTAATTATAAACATACAGCATGAAATCTTTCGATTGAGTTTAATTATAAACATACAGCATGAAATCTTTCGATTTACTACGCAGTAGTTTTTCAATGTTATAACTTGCAGCAATATATGTAAATAATATTTATTTTTACAAAGCGCAGACGGTATTGAAATTAAACTGAGAGAGTGAAAACCTCTCAAGCACTTAGCCAATCAAATCGCAAATACTGAGACAGAGAATTTAACAAGAAAAGAGTGGTTCCACTCTCTGTCTCAGTATTTGTGATCTGATTGGCTAAGCGCTTGAGAGGTTTGCACTCTCTCAGTTTAATTTCAACACGGATGTGGTAATTCAGGTACTTCACACTACTGATTTGCCTGAAGAGTGATAATATAATGAATTGCAAAGTAGAGATGATTATTAACAAGTCTGAAAAATCAGACTGGTTAAATATGTTTTGCTATATGAAGCAATAATCTTCAAATGCATATATTATAAAAATCCTTTACAAAACAGTCTTACCTAAGTATTGTTGAAGAGTTGTGATGTGCAGTGGTTTAAAGCCTGTCCATTAAAGTATGAATATTGGCTATCTTAGTATAAAACTGAGTATTGGTTGTATATTTGTGTGTGTGGAGATGATAATCTGGACCAACTGATGAGTGCTGGTTTAGCATGAAATACATATATTGATGATTATTTATCTTTTCAACATGTGTGTGATCAAGTTTATCAGCAGTATGAGATAATGTGGATGGTTGAGTGTCATGTGAAAGTCTAAGTTTAAACCTCCTATGTCATGTGAAAGTTTAAGTTCAAACCCCCTATATATTACATATAGAAGTGCAGGTATGAAAAACCTGTACTGTAGAAAAAATTCACATTTCTAAATCATTTTAGTAAACTTGCACATAATGCTTGCTTATAATATGCTATTTAAGAATTATAATTTTATAATTATTATATAATCTCAGCATTACATATTTTCATCACTATAGGATTTCTAGAATAAGAGAAAATTATAATAAAAATTATGTGTAGGAGATGAAGTAGTACACTTTAAGTGCTATCAGTATAAATGACTGCAGTGCCCTCTATCTGCCATAATTCAATCAATGTTTTACAAAAATAATGACTATTTCCTTAATGCCTATCCAAAATTTTATATAGACAGTTATCTTGAATCAGACAACTAAAGAAGTGAATGTTGAATTATCTAAGATATTTAACGCAAATTGATTGAAATTGAGATATTTACATTTACAGAACAGAGTTATTTGGACTCATTTTAAAAAGATGCAAATTGATCAAATACCATATATATAACAATTGATAATTACAATGCAAATACTATTGATATAAATAATTGATCTGCCTTCTGTCTACTGTAATTTATTCAAATTTATGTATACTTTTATTTCACTTATTCTGTGTGTATTTTTGTCTGTTTGTCCATCTGAAAAATCTTGTAACTCAGTTTTCACCCATCTATTTGAAATATATATATATATATATATATTTATAAACAATTCAAACAATCTTTAAATCCGCAGAAGTATTTTGTTTAATTTCCACCCCACTTCATTTAATTTTTAAATAAAAAATAAGGGGGAACCAATTTCTCTATTTTTATTTTATTCAACTTTAATTTTTTGAATTTGTAGGGGTTTAGGTTGGTTTTAAATTTCTGGGTTTAGTGGGTTGGGTGTGGTTGTGGTTGTGGTGGGTTTTTGTTTTTTAATTTTATTTTTTTTGTGGAAGTGTTGGTAGTTTTAGGAAGATCTCCTTCTAATTATTATATTTTTTAAAGTTTTTTTTATAAATTTTAAAAAATTTTTTATATTATTATTATATTATATTTTTTTTTATTTTAATATTTTTTTTTTTTTTTTATTATTTTATTATTTTTAATAATAATTTTTTAAAACTTTACCAATAAATAAACACAAAAATATTTTAAAAAATATTAAAAATAATTTTTAAACTTTTTTCAACCCAAATTTTAATTTTTTATAAATAAAAACTTATTTTATTTTTTTTACTTTTAAAATATGATAATTTTATAATATTAAAATAATTTAATATAATAAAATATTATTAAAAAATTTTAAAAAAAAAAATAAAAAATAAAAAAAATATATAAAAATAATAAAAAAATAAAAAAATAAATAAAAAATTTTAAAATATATAATTATTTTATATTTTAAAATTAATTTTTATAAAAATAAGAAAAAAAGAGAAAAAGTAAAAAAATGGGTAATAAATAAATATTAATTAAATATATAAAAAACAAAAAATATAAATAAATAAATAAAAAAAAATATATATATATTTTTTTTTTTTTTTTTTTATATATATATATATATTCCTCATGATAATACAGTTTTCCATAGCTTGCAAACAATTTTATCAAAAGAATAGAAAAAATATTAAATCCTTAATTTCATATGGAAGTCAGTACTCTTTACAACTAATGGTATTAAATTGTACCTCAACCTTTCTTCTGCTTTTACAAATAAAATCATGGGTTTACCATGTTTAGAAATTATATCATTTTCAGCCTATTCATCAGATCACTAACAAACAATGCCCATTTTCTTGTATCAATGTTAAGTGGACATTAATTTACATTGACTTTATAGGTAGATGTATTGGTATTGATACATATTCTAAACATGATAGTCCCATTGTGAAAGTCAGTTGTTACTTTTTAGTTAATTCTTTTCTTTTTAATGCATTTATATAAATAAATGTTTTGTTTTATATTACAGTAACAAAATAGTCATTTTTAATTGTAAAATGTTAATTGAATTACAGTGGAGAGAATGAAGCTTAATTACTTTGTCTGCTATATATGAAATCAGATGTCTCTTAAAAATAGAATATTCATTGTTATTTACTAAGTGCAGAAACCATATATAATTCAGAAGAAAAGATTTCCACCTTTAATATATGTACTGTGCTGATCTTATAATAGCTCAACACTGTCATGTTGAATACTGAGAATACTCTCAAACTCAGACACAAGATAGAGAGTTTTGAAAAGGTAAGTGGCTGATTTAAAAGTAAATAAAGAAATATCTTTGCACTTTCACTTTAGGTTCACCTATATAATTAGAATGTAGGTTTAAGGATAAGATGACTACTCTTATCCTTTCAAAAGTCTCTATATCCTTTCAAAAGTCTCTACTTTGTGTTTGGGTTTGAGGGTATTCTCAATACCCAACATGACAGTGTTGAGCCATTATAAGCTCAGTGCAGTGTATATACTTAAATGTGGAAATCCTTTCTCCTTATTTGAAAATAGAATAATAAGCCAAATAATCATTATGCCAAAGTATTACCATATAGCTAGCAAATAATCTTCATGACAATCATAACTAATAGCATGCCATGAGTTAACAACCCTCTAATGAAATTTATTTCTAAATCTCTATCATATATTCTTATATAATTATTCTAATATCAGCGTTTTTAACTGATAATTTAATAATTGTAATCATCAAATAAAAACACATCACTTTTTCGAGAAGTACGTTTGTAACTAATGTTAGAGTGGTCGTTCCATTGATAGCTTTTATAGTGTGGCCCTACATATCTATTGTTAAAAGAATTTCCATAGAAAGGATATCTTTTTGGTCTATAAATATTCAGTGGAGTTGGTATTGTCCGTGGGTACTTGTTGTGCATTGTATTAGTGAAAGTGTTTGGTTGAAATGTTACCCAGGGTCTGTTATAACGAAATTTTCTATTTTTATTGTATTCTTTAATATAATGATCAGGAGTGTAATTATTATTCATTTGTGATGAATCAGCACCTGTATTGTAATAATCAGGTGAGTTAAATGATACATACTTAGGAGTACGGTCCATATTATAATTATAGTTTGGTTTATAGCCATGTACATTGTCATAAGTAAAACCATAATTTGGCATGTCAGAATTTAAATAGTTATAACCATTATGGTCATCAAAAAGTTTGCTCTGCCTTGTAAGATCTGGAGCAGGAACAATGTGAATCTATAAAAAATATATAATAAATATGAATAGTATTAATATTATTAAGCAACCATAAATTTTATTATAAAAATCCTATAAGTACGGCCATAATAATTTCATAAAATAAATAACAAAGAGAAATAACATTTTAAAAATTACTCAAAAAAGATTGTATATCTGTGGGAGATGATGACCTGAACCAATGATGAGTACTGATTTAGTGCGAAATACAGGTATTGATCATTTATTGTTTCACGCGTGTGCAGTCATGTGTATCGGTTGTATGGGAAAGAGTAGATAGCTGATGGAAAATTGAAAGTCTGCATTCAAATCCTCTATAATTACAGCAAAAAAGATTGTAAAGTATTAATGTCAATAATTATAGAGTTCTCGTTTTCATCATCATCATCATCATCATCATCATCATCATTATTATTATTATTATTATTATTATTATTTGCAATTTGATGATGTAATAGAGGAGCAGGTTCTAGGACAAATACACATACAAACTGTCAATAATTTGTTAGATCAGAAATTATCTGATACAGAACTGAAAGTTCTTAATAAAGTTTTTAATTCCGCTATTTCACAATTACCGTTTGAGGATATTATTTGTAAAGTGGAAATACTTTATCAAAAACACCTTACGTGGAGGCAGCCATAATGCGAGGAAAAGTATACAATATTCTAAATAAAGCAAAATCACCTAAAAGTAAATTACCTGTTGATAAAAAAAAAGATAAATCGGTTACTATCCTTCCTGCAGATAAAGTAATACTACAGTAATTTTGAAGATTCCAAAAATATATATAATTTATTAAATGATAACATTTTTTTCAGCTAAATGATAACATTTATAAAAAAATATAGAGATTCTATAATATATCTTGAAAAAAAACTAAAGCCTTAATTTATTCTACTGATTCAGTTTTAAAAAGTAAGATCAATCTTATATCTAGAGAAAAATCTTATTTTTATCCAAAGGTATGCGGTTTGCCAAAAAACCACAAACCACATATTCCATTAAGACCGATTATAAGTGCAGTTGGTTAATCAACACAGACATTAGCTCGTTTTCTATCTTCTTTTCTGCAGCCACATTTAACAGAAATGTCAACTTATGTTAAGGATGCAAATCAATTTGTTGAGTTTATCCAAGGTATTAAATTAATTAAAAATAATATTTTGGTAAGTTTCGATATTGTTCATTAGGAAGCTATTGAAGTTTTGAAAAATATTCAATAGCTTGATTTTATTGTGGGATTGACTGAACACTGCTTACTGAATAATTTTTTTTTTGTTTTTGATGTCAGGTGTATAAACAAACATCAGGTTTAACTAAGGGTTCACCAATTTCTTTGACATTGGCTTCTATTTTATTGAAAAACTCGGAAAAAAAATTGGTATCAGCAGTTAAAAAAACATCTGTATGGCTGATGTACCTTTGGTATTTGATCTCACGGTAAGCCCTCTAGTGATGACTTTTTAAATTTCATAAACTCTTTTCACAACATCATCAAATTTACTATGGAAGTAGATAATAATGACCAATTTTCATTCTTAGATGTTTTAATTAAAAGAAAGAAGGATAGTTATTTATCAGATGGTATATATAGAAAGCAACACAAGGTAGGGGATATCTATATTTTCCTTCTCATCACCATCCAGAACAATTATTTTCAGTGGAAAAGACATTGTTAGATACAACTAAAAGACTTTCTGATTATGGATATTTCACCAAAATATCTCTGCTATTAAAAAAATACTTCTTCATAATGTTTGATCACACGATTATTAATAGGCTTTTTTATACAACAAGAAAAAAGATTTTGATACTTAGAAGTTAAGACAGTTTTGCTATATATAAAGAGAGTAACTGATAAAATTGATAATGTTTTAAAGAAAAATAATATTCACACAGTTTATACCACATTTAAAAAAATAATGAAGTATTTCCACACATAAAGATAAAATTCCTTTGGAGTGTCATGATATATATGAAATTCAATGTGAAGTTCGTTCACATTCATACATTGAACAGACCAATCTTAGAGTAAACATAAGAAAAGAAGAACACATTTTGGCAGTTAGAGAAAAATCCAATTCATTAGCTATTTATTCACATATTACATTAACTAACCATGACATGAATTTTAATAAAACCCATCTTCTGTCAAAGGCCAAAGTTCATAAATAAAAAATGTGAATCGAAGAACATTAACAGTATTTAGAAGATATTGGAGGATAAAATATTTTTCAAAACTTGTCAACCAATAGAATTTGAGAGTGGGGAGAAAATAATATCGAAAAAAAATAACGATTTTAAATTTCACCACACACATTCTTGTGATTTGAGAAAGAAGCTCTGAGGAATGTACTTGTTATTGTACTGAAATGTCAGCTATTTAGCTATTATATTTTATTCGTGAGAATATCAGAATCAATACAAATTTGAAGGAAAGTGAACTGCTTTTATCATGTGTTGTCCATTACATGAAAAAATTAATATACCATTTTGCCATATGCATTCCTTTCAGAGAATCTTTGTTCAGTCATTGTAGAACACTCTGAGCTTATTAGAACACTATCGGAAAGCATTCCAAATGACAGTCATATGACTGATATTAACATTGTAATGATGGCAAACAACGAATATTTAGTGCTGCAAACAATTATCATAAATTAGCTTACTTTAACATGGTTATATAGTAATCAATGTAGAAACAGAAATTTTATAATATTAAAACCCCTCTAACTAAAGAACTCAACATCAAAATATGCAATAAATAAGTTAAATAATTATTTTACTTTTTTGTATAAAAGTGTTCAGTACCAATTCTCTTCATTCAACTTCAGCGCCACCTATTGTTAGCTTGAATAATCAAACAGTATGTCATTATAGCAGTATTATGGCAACATCCAGGACTATTAATTATATCCATATCAGCAGTTGAGTTTTCTATAATTGCTGTGAAGAGCTCCTGAACCTAAAACATTTGATATCCAGCAATTAGTTGTATCCTTTCCATCCCATGGCCTCAAATTCAAAAACAATTTAATGTTTATAATCCAAGCCAATTTACATGCATATTTACATAGATTCGATGTTAGACTAGTCATTATATATTTTACAGATTTCGATTTAATTTTCTCTGTACGCATCTAATAGTATGATTTAGAATACAATATAAGTAGATGTACTCACCTGATAGTAATCGTAAGTTTTTTGTAGTTCATTCATATTAATTATAATGGAAAGAAAACAAAAACCCGATATAAAATGTAATATTATTTAGACTGTAACATAATATGCGGTTTAATTTAAAAATGACAATTTAAATAAAACAGTTTTGATTTCTACCTATAATATTTCTACTACATTTCTCCTAAAAATATCCGCCATTCAATTTCACACGCACTGTGTCAAAATTGAAACACGCACTGTGTCAAAATAATTTCAATTTTATATTTTAGAAATTACTTCCACTACAGATAATTTTTTTTTTCTATTTCAATGATAAAAATATATAATCAAATAGCTTTATCATTTTTATTTTATTCTCCTTTATATATATAGTTCAACAAATTAATCCACAACTTCTATATTCGAATTAACTAAAGAAAGTACAATAAACATAGATTTACAGACCATATTTAAGAATCATCCATTACTCCTCATTTGTTGTTAACTTTTAAATGCCATCTTTTAAAATCTTATTTATTATATTTTGCCTTATTTTAATTTTTAAATAGTTGTCCGGAATAGACTACCATCGACTAAATTTGATGCAGTAGATTGGAAGAAGCCCAAGGTTTGTAGATCGCGGCCTAGTTTTGTTACTACCGGTGATGAAACTTCTTATAAATTCCCGGCCAATAAAATTATTCGATTTATTTTTACCTTATTAAATATGAAATTTTAATTCATATTTTATACACATTATTACATATTTTTAACTTTTTAAAAACGTAAACTTTATTTTTTTAATCTATTGGTAATATATATAAATTTAAGAAATATTTATCTATGAAAAATAAAGTTCTGCTAATTTGCTCTAACAAACTTTATTGATAAATGCCAACTAAACAAAGCATTAAAAATCTCTATCTTGAAAACCATTTCTCAGCGTCAGACCAATGGTTTCATGCTTTGGCACTCCTCAGGGAGGCGATAGGATAGTTTCAGACATTAGATCTAAAAATAGCAAGCCAAAGACAGCATTTTAAAAGCTAAGTATTAAGAAGAACCTCATGGATTAAGGCTTCTCGTTTTTTATAAGTTGTCTGGAAGCTGAAACATGATGAACAAAACTAAAGTTCCCAAAGAGTTCAACTGTGATATTTGAACATTGGATTGGGACTACTGTGTCACTCATCTTTGCGGTCTTGAGGACTGAGTCTGTTGCTTGGAGAGATCCCAGGGCTTGCTTCCTGGTCTTAGAGGGGGACTGGGATGTGGGTGTACTGGGTTCTAGTATGGGCTTCAGATGAGAGAGACTGAAACTTGGGAAGATTCATGGGGCCTGAACTCTGGTTCTTATGGGGGGTGGGTGGGATGTGAAGTGCTATGGGGATTAGTACAGGTTTCATCTTCAGGGCAGTGGAGATAATGTGATTGTGGTTTTAGTCTCTTTGTTCTCTATATGGTTCATAGGTTGGTTTTTAGACTATGTGATAATCTGTAGATGGCATATGATATAAGCATGTGAGATTTACATTTTTGATTAGTGCTGCAGCATTGCTTGTCTTGGCTGTGAAGATGAGAGAATCTCATGCTTGGGTGACTCAGGCCAGATAGTTCTACTATGGTTTAAACTTCTAATCGGGCTTCTGTATCTCTCATCTCTGCCATCTGGATGGCAGGTTCTGGTGTTTGGAAGGTCTCACAAGCCTGAGTTTTGGAGGGGATCTGGATGCTGTGGGGATTAGGAAGGGCATTGAATGAGGGAGTCTGAGCTTTGGAAATACCCCAAAGCCTGGTTCCTAGTCCTTAGGAGGGGGCTGGGAGATGGATGCTGCAGGGATTAGTACAGGTTTTCACTTTCTCATCCGGATGGTGGAGATGATGTGATTCTTGGTAGCTGTGATCTACCTAACTGCCATTAAGGTCAAAGGTTACTTAGTAAACTATGAGAGTAGCTATGAATAGAAAGATATATGCATATACAATTCAAGGTTTTTCTGTTCACTCGGTAAATCAAGTTCTGCATTGTAAATCATAGTTTGAATCTTGTATATCACTACATATAACATGTAAATTCAAAGATTAATATTATGTTAATAAATCATATTTGAAAAAAAAAGTATTAAGAAAAAAATCTGAAATTTTTAGACATCTAAATATCTTCAAACCCAGCTGTCTAACTTAAATAGCTATATAGGGTGGGGACATCTTCAAACCAAACCATATATTAATAGCCCTAGCAACAGACCATTGCTTAAGACTTTAAAGCAAAGACTATAAATAGTCAACAAAAATCAAAGTAATATATCACTTGGCTTATGTGAATTATGACTTTGATTTTTTAAAATTTATCTATGAAGTTTAGTTTTAAAGTAATTTTACTTTAGTCAAATTATTCAGAGTTATATTTTATTAATTAAAAAGTCTATACATGATAATAAAAATATATAGTCAAATCATTGTGATATTGTGATTGATTAAACTTCATATAATTACAAAAATAGCTGTTAGGGTATGGGTTTGATCTCTCATTTTAAAATTACCTTGTTTAGAACAGAAGTAAAACATATGTCCAAGATGTGGGGTTAATGATCAAGTAAAATCTTATGAACCATAGTTTGTATAGAAGAATGATATTTATTCTTATAATGCTGAAAAACACTTTTATATATGCTAATAATGAGGATCGTTTGTGCATATGGAGAGAAGAATATTAAGGATAAGAGTATGCTAGATTTGGGTAAAGGGCATTTCAAATGAAATGTTTTATGATCACTCTATATCTGTGATGGAAGACACACTATGGATCTATATTCATAAGATGCATTTTATAAGAAAATAATATATTGCTAAGAAGGGTCTTGACATTGTTAATTAAAATATCGAGATATTTTGATTCCAGGTAACAATCTTTGACCATATGTATTGGTAGAATAACAGAAAAGATTTGATACCATCTGACATATTATTTTTATGTCTAACTTGTATATTTTCCAATAGTTAATCTTGGTTAGGAAGAGATTGTAATTGAATCTTGGGTACTTAATCATGAGATTAATTATTGCTTTGGCAATAAAGATTACATAAAACTTTAGAACTTACGATCTTCTTTGTTATTTATAAGTGTAAATCAAAATTTAATTTTGAATGGATGATGTAGAATGTTTAAAATATTAAAAAAATTTATGTTGAATATGTAGTAAAGAGATTTCATGTATCAAATTATAATGTTTGCATTCAAACAGCTATTATTAAAAGTTAGTCATCTACTAAGATATTATGAAACTACAAAGATGTGTAATTGATTTAAAAAATGTAGTATTTTTTGTTAATCACTTGCTTACAGCCTGCTAAGATAAAGCTTACTCATGTATATGTAAAATACTTATATGATGTGGTTAGATGTTCAGATATTATAATTATTACTATCACCATCCTTAGTTTTCGTGTGCTTTGTCTTATCATTTGCAACTATGTTATTTTTTTTTTCAGTATTCTTATTTATACCTGTATATGAATTACATCCATTCAAATTTATTTATCAAATTTTGATGATGAAATGATGATTTTAGCATATGCCTCAACATGTTGTAGATTATAAAAAGGCATTTGATTCTATAAACATTTCTTCAGTGATTAAAGCATTAGATCATCAAGGTATAGATCCAGGATATTGTCATATTTTAAAGAATATTTATAAAAATGCAACAGCAACAATTAGATTACATAATGATACTGGGAAAGTCAACATTGAGAAAGGTGTAAGACAAGGTGACTCCATATCTCCAAAACTTTTTACAGCAGTGCTGCATGAAGTATTTTGTGGATTAAAATGGGAAACTAAAGGAGTGAAAGTAAATGGTGATTATTTAAGTCATTTAGATTTCGCAGATGATGTAGTTGTTTTTGCAAATAATGCTTCAGATCTGCAGGAAATGTTGCAGGAATTATCAGATGAAAGTAGAAAAGTAGGACTAAAGATAAATGTTAAAAAGACTAAAGTAATGTTTAATCGATTTGCTCAAAATATGAAAATAAAGATTGATTATGATGAATTAGAAGAAGTTAACAGTTACAAATACCTTGGTCAGATTATTAATACAGATGGAAACATAATGGAGGAAATTAATTATAGAATTAAACTTGGTTGGAGTGCTTTTGGTAGAAATAACTTGATACTAAAAGGAAATATGCTTATGTGTTTGAAAAGGAAGGTTTTTAACAAATGTGTTTTACCAGTTCTTACTTATGGATCTGAGACTTGGACACTTAATAGAAGAGCAATTCAGAGACTTTAGACCACTCAAAGAAGTATGGAGAGATGTATGTTGGGAGTAACAAGAAGAGATCGTAAACGCAATGTATGGGTAAGAGAACAAACAGGTGTTACTGACCTCATTGAAAAAATTAAAAGATTGGAGTTGGGCTGGTCATATTGTTAGAAGAGATGATAATAGATGGACAATTGAAATTTTAAACTGGATTCCAAGAGATTGTAAAAGACCCAGAAAGAGACCACATGTGAGATGGATGGATGAAATAAGAAAGTGTGGAGGGGTGATGTGGAGAAGAGAAGCTAAAGATCGGAGAAGATGGATTAAACTTGGAGAGACCTTCATCCTGCAGTGGATTGACAATGGTTGATAATGATGATGATGATGAATGTTGCCATTTTTTTTCTTTTTGTATTGATTTTTTTAAATATTTGATTATTAGTCTTCTTCTCCATCCAACTTATGCTCATCAATCTTTATCCAAAAAGATATTTTCACATCTTCTAATCACATTTTTTTTCTGATTTGCAAAAGACCAAGTCTCACATCCATATAAGTTTCTTCTAATTTTTATTCTCTTTTTAATATCAATGTCTATTTATTTAGCATTAAGATATTTTAATTTTAAAAAAACATTCTTCTCTTATTATTGTACTTTTAATTTTAACTAGACATTTATTATCTTCTCTCAATACTTTACCTAAATCACAGAATTTCTTAACTTGCCTTGTAATTATCATTATTACTTTAAATTTGTATGAAATTATTTAATAAAAATATTTCTGTGTGCACTTACTTGCTTTTTTCTTCTTCCAAACTTGAAAATCTTTGATGAATCATTTAAAATAAATATTTGGTGCACTTGAGGATTTCAAATTTTGTATTAATTCTTTATTCCCCTCTTATTTAGGTATCATGAAATATAGCCCTGATAACTCATAAGCTTACATTGACTCTGAAAACACTGCACTTGATTCAGTGTAGAGTGCTAACATCTAGAATGTAAGATACTTTGATTGATTTTTGTTCTGTTCAAATTTCTTATGATTTTTTTGAGATATAAAGCCATTAATTCTGTATTTATGTAATCAATAAAAAAAGTCATATGTAGCGTGACATTGCTTTTGTGAGTTTGTATTTACAAATGTCTAATATAGGCAGCATTCTAATAGCTCAAACAAGCTCTTAATTGATAAGTGCAGTAAAATAAAAATATTTAAAATCTCTATCTAGAACATTCCCATCCCAGACCCATTGTTTGGAACTATTGGTACACTCCCTATATTACATATTTGCAAATACAAGCTCATTAAAGCAACATCAGCTATATATATCTTGCTTTATTGATTATTATAATTTTGTCTTTAAGGCCTTGGCAATGCTAAGGCTATTAATATATGGTAGATCTGAATTTGATTCACTCCCATATAGCTATTTAAGCTAGATAGCTGGAGTTAAAGACATTTCCATGTCCAAAAATTTCAGAGTTTCTACTTAAATGTTATGCATTAAAAAAGTGCTGGGATTTGAGTTGATATTTTAGATCTAGTGTCTGGATATTCTAGTTCCTCACTGAGGTGAACCAAAAGCTTGAAACAAGGGGGTCTGGGAATGGGAATGTTCTAGATAGATATTTTAAATATTTTTATCTTACCACACTTATCAATTAAGAGTTTGTTTGAGCTATTGGTACACTCTCTGTATTGCATTGCATATGTGTACTTATGACTAAAATCTACTTTTTAAGAAAGCTAATTTCATATTACTAATGATTTAAAATGACAATGAAAAATAGTATCTATATCATGAAAATATTGGTGAATCTTCATTCTAAAGGTACACGTATAAACATAAGTAATAAATGAACACCATATGGTAGTGCAAACTAAATTCCAGGACTAATTTTAGAATAACAACATTATCCACTGTAACATGATGTATTGCAAAAAAATAATGTGATTTTAAAAAACACAAAAGCTTTAGTTGATGTCTTTGTTGATAGGTAAATGTAAATATATATACAACTGCTTGGTTATATATATTATATTTTATAAAAAAGTAAATAATTAAAACATTATGTTTTATATACAATCAATTAAATGGAAATCAAATATATTTCTCCATTGTTTCTTTATTATATGTGGTTTTAATAGCTAAAACATGTATTCTGAGCTTTAACTTTATATTCAAGGTAAGATAAAAAGAGAGAGAGAGAAAATCCAAAAATAGTAAGCATACAATAAGCTACAGAAATAAGAGAATTTCTAAAAGAAAACAGAGAAATAAGGAAGTATCTAAAAGAAAGCAATACACTTAAAAGCTGAACCACTAATTGTCATTTATGATCAGAATTAAAATGTCACATATAATAATTGAATAGATAGGTAGACATAATTAATCTAACACCACTAATTTCAATACCTTTCTTGTTTAAAGAAAATTACAAAATATACTTCTGATTTATCAATAGTGACATCATGTGATTTTTCATAGGTTTATTTATGTTTCAAAAACAGTTTATCTTTAACTAAGTAAATTAGTTCCAACTTAATTCTGGACATTGCTAATTACGTCAAAATCTAGAAACTGCTCATTATGAGGATGAAGATTTATAGCCATCTAGTATCCATTAATTGCTTAAGATTACACTAGGTGACAATAGAATAGGATAAAATTTTGTTCTGATTTAGTTTTTCAATTATTGCTATATAAAATTTTATACAAATATAAATATAAACATACTTTGCATTTTAAAATGTATTGCTATTAATTATATATATATAACCATTAGAAACCAGTCAACACTTATATAATTCCAATATGCCTAACAATTAACAATCTCAAACTGTTGCCAAGGCAACCTCCATTTAACAATATATATATATTCAGTCTTTTAGTGTATGAAAATTATAAATAGTAAAATTAATATTCTAATTTTCCACAGAGATAGGATTTATAATTAAGAGAGAAAGATTTATTATTAAAATCAGAAAGAAGTCATAAATCCTAAAATAGCCTGGAATCAGAGATTTCAGATTAACAGTAGTCTATCTGTATTTATTTTTTGTAAAATTAAAAAAACTAAAATGTCACACTATAAAGGATATTAATCCATTATAACATTTTGTCAAATTAGAGCAAGTTGTTTTTTTAGGGATTTAAGGACCACAGGTTAAGACCCACAACTCTAAAATGTAGTGATAGAATATTGATAATATAAATATTAAATGTAGATAGGAAAACTTATGATGTGTGACTTATTTTCATTTATAAGCAGTATTTTCTAATTAAGAATAAATAAATACTTATTTAATGATCCATTATTGAATTCACTGTAACCTAAATACATAAAAATGCAAAATTTTATTTAGAAATTCTCAGCAAAGAACTAAAGCTCCACTCAGAATTGAACTCAAGTCATGATCAAGTTTAATGAATATTATAATGATATATAATACTCTTATGCAAAATCCAAATGACTTTTATATTTTATTCAAAGGGATAAAAATATTATAGAATTTATACAAATCTAGACTGACTATAATGTTTTCTATCTTCAGTAGTAATTAAATCACATTGATATTATAACAAATATTTTAAAATTATACAATGATAATTTAATAGACTTACAGCATAATCTCCAGGATTGTTAGATCTTGCAAGCAAACAGGGTACTAAAAGTAAACTTCTTATTAATTTTGATTAATAATTGAAACATAAATAGTCAAATAAAACCTATTAATATTAAAAACATAGCAGTTCTAATTTACCAAAAGAAAATTCAATATAGTTTATGGTAAAACTCTTCTATCGAGTGCAATCATGATAATGGAATGAACTTATTTTAGTGTCTCAATATTATCTGATGAATTCTAATATAAATTGTATTAAAACAAAAATAGAAATAGAAAATGGTACTGGTAAATGTTTGCATTTAACATATAAAACATTATTATTCAATGTTAAAATATAAAAAGAGAGCAGGAGTGGGGGGTACTAAAGTAGTGGCTTTAATACTGAGATTTTTTTTCATATGCCATAGCATCGGCTGGGGGGCGAACCCGCAACTACCATCTGCAACCAACTGCTTGCTTGCAAGGCAGCAGCACTGACCTCCCGTCTAACAACTTAATAATTTTTATAGCATTTTATATGGGAATAGTCATTTCAAATGTTTAGCAGTGTCTACATCATATTTTATTATTATTGCATTGCTGGAGTATAACATCATTTGCGATTCAAATATGCAGTGAATTAAATTAATTGCAGTGATCATCTTTAAGTATCATGAGAATAAGAGCATCTTAAATAATGTACAATTTGCAGTATTAATTATTTTACTGGAATTCCATCACAGGCCTATGTTTTCTGCCATCAGATCCGTTTTTTTGTTAATAACCACAAGATGTGAAGTATATGTAAATTAATGAGAAACAACACATTTAAGGCATTAGCCATATTGATGCCTAACATTTTACTTCTGATATTGCTTTAAAATTTCACATCATTCTTAATAAATATGATCTTTCAATAAAACAATTTATTTAGGTATGTTTGTAAAAAAATATTTTTTACACTGTTATCCTCTTATATATGACATATAATAAAAAAATTACTAACCACGGGATGTGTGTTTATATCATGTTCTAGAGATGAGTTAAGATCACATAAAACATAGCAATTCAGTTTCATTTAAATATATTCATAATCCTCAATTTAATATTAAAGTGTCATTTGAATTATAAACATTGCTTTATTAATTAATATTAAACTGGTAAAGAAAAGAATTTAATAAAATTAATGCTAAAATGCATGTTAAAACTTTAATAATAAATTGAAAAACGTGAATCTATTTAAATAAAAGTTGAAAAGATATATTAGACAAAGCTCAATTGATCTTTCAAGTAACTGATGATTTCAAGTTTGATAGACAACAATATTTCACCTGATAGCAGTTAGTTGATTTTTTGTCAAATGATTCTATATATAAGACAATAAGTTTTGACAAATTTCAATAGAGATCCTATACATATAATGTTAATAGATTAACAATTAGATTAACAATGATAATAATAAAAATTAATATTGAGAAGGGTTTATGACAGGGTGACTCCATATATCTCCAATGTTTTTACAGCAGTTTTGAAAAAAGTATTTTGTGGATTAAAATGAAAAGCTAAGGGAATAAATGGAAATTATTTAAGACATCAAGATTTTGAATATGCTGTAGATTTTTTTGCAAATAATGCTTTAAAGTTTCAGGAAACATAGCAAGAGTTATCAGATGAAAGCCATTAAGAAGAATTAAAGCTAAATGTTAAAAATAATAAAGTAATGTACAATGGATTTTCACAAAATAAGAACATAAAAATTGATAATGATGAATTATAAAAAGTTAACAACTATAAATATCTTGCTTAGATTATTACTACAGATGGAAACATAATGGATGAAATTAAGCATAGAAATCATTGTTGGAGTGCTTTCGGCGGCGGTAGAAATAATATTAAAAATATGATTACGTGTTTGATAAAAAAAGTTTTTAATAAATGTATCTTACCAGTTCTCTACTTAAGAATCTTAGACCTGGACACTTAAAAAAAGAGCAATACAGAGACTTCAGATCACTCAATGAAGTATGGAAAGATATATGTCAGGAGTAACAAGAAGAGATCAAAAACAAAATACATGGGTGAGAAAACAAACTGATATCATTGAAAGTATTAAAAGGCTGAAGTGGAGTTGGACTGGACATATTGCTAGAAAATATGCTAATAGATGAACAATGGAAATTTTAAACTGAATTTCAAGAAATTGTAAAAGACCCAGAAAGAGACCTCATGTGAGATGCATGGATGAAATAAGAAAGTGTGCTAAGGTGATGTGGAGAAGATATACTAGAGATCAAAGAAGTTATATTCAACGTAGAGAGGCTTTCAACCAGCAGTGGTTTGATAATGATTAAAAATGATGATAATAAATAGATTACAAATTTATGAAATATTATATATATATATATATATATATATATATATATATATATATATATATATATATATAATAAAGTTTGATATCTGTATTTGTTTCACAATATATGTAATATACAAATCAATATATATATCAAAATACAGTACAATTTATATAAATTATATTCTTTTAGAAGTACTTTTGACTATACACTTTGTAGTCTTTATCAACTATATAACGTTATATAGTTGATAAAGACTACAAAGTGTATAGTCAAAAGTACTTCTAAAAGAATATAATTTATATAAATTGTACTGCATTTTGATATATATATTGATTTGTATATTACATATATATATATATATATATATATATATATATATATATATATATATATATATATATATATATATATATATAATATTATAAATAACAAAAAAATCTAACTAAATATTCCTATGGCTTTATCACTAAAACAAAAGAAATTTTAATAAATCCAAGTTATTGCCTGTATATTGTCCTAACATATGTATAAAAAAGTTTTAAACCATCTCTAAATGTTATATGCTCCTTAAAGATTAGATTTATAACATTTCAAATAATAACTTTTATTAATAGCTTTCCTTGCATCTTGATATCTAATAATGTCTGTTGGTCAGTTTTTTTGTGTGTGTATTTTTTACTACGTGAAATTTTTTAAAACAAGAAGCCCCTTTTATTGATCAAAATTTAACTTTACCCAAGTATATTCAGAAAAAGAAATAGTGATATCTGAAAAATTCAAATACCTCAGAAATATGCCTGCAGTGTTATCTTAAAATACTTCAGAAAGAGCAGTCAGGGAGTTTGTAAAAATGATGCTCTAAGTTATTAAAAATATTACAAATAAAAGGGATTTGAACGTAGACTTTCAAGCTCCCTTCAGCTACTCTACGTATGTCACCAATATATATATATGACCATATACATATGAATAATAAATGATCTCCTTGTATGTGGACAAATGTATCAGTTATATAAGATGAAGTGGATATCTGAAGGCAACTTGAAAATCTGTGTTCAAATCCTTTCTAATTACATCTATATATCAGTATATACATCATACTTGTATTCAAATATTATTACAGTTAATTTTATTTTTGAAAGTCTACATTTTATAGTAAATGAATAGAATTATATTCTTTATGGAGCAACTTATCACGTTAAGAGGTCTGAATATTTTTTAACTATAAAACTGTTCAAGGACTTTAATTGATACTGAATATAAATAATCAGAAAAGTCGATTGAATGTTTTTATATATCCGTAAAAAGATTAGTAGTAATTACAAAAATGATTTAAGTAGCACAATTTCTCATATAGCAGTGCTTAATGTATATGCTTAATATTCTCACTTCAAATATTATTGCAATTTAATATTTTTTAAATCAGAATCTGTTTTAAATTCTGTCTTAGGTAGCTCATAACTCATATTACCATCGTAACATTGATTGACAAATGGGTATTTATTTAGATATTATTGGCAATGGAATAAAAATCTCAAATTAAATTTTTATTGTTGACTTCTGGTAATAAGCTTAATGGTATTCTCTGTTCCACTTTATTTACTCTGGTATTATTACTGAATAATGTTACTTTATAACGGGATTTGTTCAGTCTGTGTTTGATCTAATTAACAGCTTATTTTTAAGTAAATTTATTGATTTTAATTTTAATCAGGGGAAATAACTAGATTTGAAGTAACTTGATGCAAAAGTAACTTTTCCTATTATGCTTATCAAGAACAAAGATAAGTATTAATTTAGTTTGAAAGCTTATTTTTTCCTTTTATTACTTCAATGGCACTTTCTTGCTAAAAATAAAATATATTTAATTTTATATGTGTGCCAATGTTTTTATATAAAAATTAATCCAAATTGCAGACTCTGGTGTAATTTTTTTTCCTTAATATAAATTAACAACTTAATAAATTATTTCATTTTTAGATACATTTACTAACTTTTAAAATGTTAATTATTGTAGAATTGAATTGAATTTTCTTATAAATTCAAATCAAACTGAAGGATACATATATACAAAATTAAAACTAACATTTTAAACTTCATTTTTATTACATGTACTACACGAAAATCAATGTACTAACTGTAAAAATATATTTTATCCATAGTACGCGTTTCTCAACAGAGATTGGAAGTTTGCATTTTAGTGGGTACCTAAGCTGTAGGCTAGTATTACCATAGTTCAACTATTATCTTAAACATTTTCTTAAGTTTATTTAAATATTATCATCCAATTTTTTAAATCTATATACAAATTGCATTAAATAGCAATTGTCTCTTTTGCTCTGTTTTAAAGATATTTAATAAATCAATAAGTATCAAACAATAAGCAGATATATTGATAGGATTATATTTTATTAATAATCTTTTTTCTTTAGAATGAAATATTGTTTAACATTAAACCTATGCAGTAGCTTTTGTTCCTTTTTTAAATATTATTGAAAATCTTAAAGAAATTGAAATGTGTTATATATTAACCAAACTATTTATAAAATAAGCAAAAGATAATGACGATATTACAAAAGTGTTTGTTGTCAAGCATCGGTGGTCGAGAGGATTGTCCCGGGTTAGTGGGTTCACTTCCCGGCTGATGCTATGACACATGAGAAAAAGTGTTTGTTATAGATTAATTAGAGGAATCCAAACAAATGATAATGTAATACATGGTCTATCAGCTTTATTCATTTGCATAATACTTATCACTAAATGAAAGAAAATAATAGATAAAAAAAACAAAATGTCCACATTTATTATTTGATTAATGGCTTACAATGGCATGTTTAAGAATGTCAAAAAGAAAGTGTCATAATAAAAATATATTGTTTACTAAAATAATATAAATTATTTAATTATACAAATATATATGGATGGTAAATCAAGTGTATGCAGAATGACAAATCCATACGTACACCTTTAAATTTATACATATGCATTTATTGCAATGAGTGTGTATTAAGCATTGCTTATTTTTATTTTGTACATATTTACTATTTTTTTTATTTACTACACATTTTTATTGCAAAATATTTTATTTCATTCATTTTATTTAATGCATACTTAACTGAAACATACAGGTTTATTGAATACCTGTGCCTATACATGTAATATGTAGGGCATATAAGCACAGACTTTCACACCACTCTCCTCACTATCTCATAACGCTGATACACTTGAACACATATATGTTGAAATGATGAATAATCACCAATATACATATTTCATGCTAAACCGGCAATCATCAGTTGGTCCAGATTACCATCTCTACACATATATGCTATAAGTGCTCAGATATATATTAAGATAATCAATCCTCATACTTTAATGGAAAGGCTTCAATCTATTCCACACTACAACTCTTCAACTGTCCATCCAATTGAAAATCTGATGATGGAATGCTCAAAGGCCACCCTGAGGCTGAGATTCTTGTCACACCCATTTGACCTAAGGTCAATCTAACCCCTCATGTACAGGACATAATCCATTTAACACATATACAAGGGATATTTATGTCCTGTACATGAGGGGTCAGATTGACCTTAGGTCAACATGGGTGTGACAAGAATCTCGGCCTCAGGGTGGCCATTGAGCATTCCATCATCAGATTTTCAATTGGATAGATGGTTGAGGAGTTGTAGTGTGAAGTGGATTGAAGCCTGTCCATTAAAGTATGAGGATTGGCTATCTTAATATATATCTGAGCACTTATAACATGTATGTGTAGAAATGGTAATCTGGACCAACTGATGATTGCTGGTTTAGCTTGAAATATGTATATTGGTGATTATTTATCTTTTCAACATATGTGTTCAAGTGTATCAGTGTTATGAGATAGTGAGGAGAGTGGTGGGTCATGTGAAAGTCTGTGCTCATATACCCTATATATTAATGCATACTTGTAATAGAAAATTGAAAAAATAAATTCAGATATCACAAATTCAAAAATAAATACAGACATTTCTTATCATTTTTCAACTGTGCATACATTTTATGTAATTTGTTAAATAATTTTATTGTTTTACAAAAAAAAAAAAAAAACACTTTTATTACAAAATATTTATTTTCCTGATTTTATTAAATATATTCTTGTGATAAATTCAATAATAAATATGGTATCTTATTTTTTATCCATTAGCTTTTATTTTAATAAGATTATCAAACTCTCTATACAGTAGTGCCACCAAGTGCAGGCCTTTTTATCAATGGATGCAGGAAGGTCTAGACTGTGGCATTCATCAATGAGAAACCTTGGATTTGAGAACACTGCACACCTAGACCTTAGAATCCAATGCAACCCTCCAGCAACCATCTTTTTCATATTTGGTTAACTATAAATCTAGGATATATATAAGTGAATGAACTTGGATTAGAAACATTGTAGGTGTAGTGTCTGAAATCAAAATTCCTCACTTATAAAAACCACAAATTAGAAACTAGTCTGATGATGTTGTATGGATAGGCATTAGATAAAAATTTTATGCACAGACTATCCTGCATCCATTGATTACAAAGGCTTGCATTTGATGGCATGACTGTATAGAGAGTTTGGTACACATATTAACAACATTTATAAGAGATATATAAATTTTCTCTGTAGTTAGACACATTTTTATTATTAATATTACATTGATATGAATATTTTAACATACCTGAAACAATCAAGCATTTTAAAGCTATGCACACCATGCTTAAACCCATTTCAATCCTGAAAAATAACACACACACACACACATATATATATATTAAATTAAAGCCTTGCATTAATTTACAGATGTAAACATTTAATATGAATAATAATTTTTATGTAATAATATAGAAAAATATTTCAGCTATGATGTAATAAAATTCACAGCTAATCAAAAAAGACAAACTTTAAACACATGATTCTATTTTTATAGATAATGTGATTTCAACTTGTTTTTTTTACTTTTAATTATTTGTGACTTTGGTTACATACTAGCTGATATATATAGATTTTTGCATGAGAATTTCAATTTACATTTAATATTTACATATAAATATATTAAACCATAAATGGAAATAGTTAAGTGGTTATTATATTTAGGTTCCAGCATTATAGATTTCATGCTTAAACAAATCAATATACTATTAACCTGATAGTAATATTACCTTAACAACAGATTGTTGCTATTCTATTGATTTATTTAAGCATATGGGCTATAGTGATATATATATAGTGTTACAGGTACATAAAATGTATGAATAGCATAAAAAAAATATTTAAAAGGTATGTTAAAAATAAGATATATATATATTAATAAAAAGGGTTATTATTTAAATGATGAGTACAAAGCAAATAAAGAAGGAAAAGATTTTAAAATATAGAACAAAAGCCAGTTAAGAATTAAATAAAAAGAAAAAAAAAAACTCCAAGGTCCTAATCTCGTGTTAAAATAAAACAAAAAATAGAAGAGAGAAAAAAATGGAATTATAATGATAGTTTAAATATTTTAATTAGATTTTATAGTTGAAAGAAGTTTTGTTGAAGGTAATCAATCATTGGCCAAAGAAAGCCATTGAAGATACTTATCTTTTCTTTTTTAAAAAACTACAGATTCTAAAATGGTATCTTAAAATTGTACGTATTCATTTGAAAAGGGAAATGGAAAATAAAGTTATTTAATTAAATATAAAATAATCTTTATCTAGTCAGAATGTAAAATAATTTTGTAAATTATCTAGTCAAGAAAAAAATGATTAAGTTATTTTACTGTATAAGCTAATAATTTTTTATTAGTTGGGTGATTAGAAATTATTATTAATGAAGTTATTAAAAAAGGAGATTATTTACTATAGTTTTGAAATTATTCACATTATTCAAACTGCTGTAAGTTTGCTTTCATATTACTGACTTTTATGGTCTTCACCATCTGGACTTCTAGCAATATATGGGAATTTCTGCAGATGTTCTGACTCACAAGAGGGGTGCTCATAGTAGACGTAGAAATAAACTGGTCTTACACAAAATCTTGAGAAAAATAATCTGATCTTGAAGCTAGTGAAATACTACAAAGTGTATCCATCCATAACTATTCCACTTCACTTATTTGCAAATACTAAAATACACAAACCTGATACCCCCTGAGACTAATGCTGGATTTCGAAAGGTTCCTATATTTTGAGACCACAAAAATGATAAACCAATGGCTTATTGACCAATTGGGATTTGATGATTACATCTTCAAGTTCTCTTTTCACTTTCTCTCGAACATTAAGTCTTCCAAGCTAGATCCATCATACAAAATAGTCTCTCTGAATGTTACAGAGCTATATGGTTCCATTAATAAGCCCTTATTTATCAATACTATTTAAAATGAACCAAATAGAATAAACTACCACCAATCACACATAGACTTTATTTCTGCGTTTGTCTTTTCACTCAATAATAACATTATAGCCACTACCACTACTTCAAAATGTCTGACACTTGGCCTATGGATGGCCCTCTGAGTGAAGTCATCTCTAGTTTTATACCTTAATCATATTTTAAAAAATCATTTCATCATACTTTGAGCATATATATAATATAAATAAAATGTCCGTTAATTAAAACAAAATTGTAATTACAATAAAAATAATAATAATAACGGTAAAAAAAAAAAAAAACTATTATAAACAATTCATAAATTCGAAGAAGTACTTTCGGTTAATTTCTTGTAACTGAAAGTACTTATGCGAATTTATGAATTGTTTATAATAGTTTTTTTTTTTTATCGTTATTATTATTATTTTTAAATATATATTATATGAAGGATATTTTCATTACAGGTGTGGGCCTTCAAAGCCAATCAGTATACATCTCACTGGTAAATGAGAAAACTCATCACAACTTCTTAACTATCTTGATTTAACAAAACCCAGAAAGCCTCTCCACCTAGACTACTCTATACATATTAAATCACTTGAAGTTCAGGACATTATGCACCCAAATTTTACCATATCTCAGGCCTGTAAGTTAACAGACCTCTCATATTTTTTTTTATTTTCCAACCAATCCCTATGCAAATATGAATCTTCATGTAAAACCAACATAGAAGCATACACAAGCAGACTCACACCTGTTGGATTCAAACACACTGTCCTAAAAAATAAAATAAAACAATTTCATAGAAAGCTTTACTCTAATTTTACCTCTCCAGACCAAAGACCATGGTTTTTTTCCATATATTCACACCCTCATTTAAATTCAATAAAATATTTGGATCTACTTATCCCCTCATATTTTACACCCCCTCCTCCAACAGGCTGCTAAATAACTCAAAGGATAAGACCACACCTTGCACTATCTATGGAATTAAATGCACTTACACCAGGTGAATTTTATTTTGGGGATCTTAGGCATCTTTGTCTACATGATTGGTACAGCATCAGGATACTTATAAGAGAGCAGCCACCAAGTCGGATTGCAGAGCACCAGAAATTAACCAGGCATTTGTTTCACATCTTCAGCAGCAATTCAGTGTATTGAAAGAGATTACTCAAGGCAGAAAATTAGTGAAGCACATAACACTCCACCCATACTATTAACTGCAAAAATTCATCATTCCCTGTCTCCAAAAAGTGGGCTGTCTGATTTTTGTTGTTATTTTAGATACATTTCAATTTTCCCAACAACATACATACTGACATACAATTTCATCCCATCACTTTATAACTGAATCCAGCTGTGATTATGAAGGTAGTGTAACTCTTGAAAGTGGCCAGCATTATTTTGATATTTCAATTATAACGAATAAACTTATCTTCAGTTGCATCTTAACCCATAACATCTTTATAGTAGATAAGTCATGACAAGTTAGATGTATCTTGTTATTTTATATTTGCTTAACAATATTTAAAACATGTATATTTTCCTCTGATGTTGGTAAATACGTATTTTGTTTGGCACCATTTATTGGCATAAACATGCAACATAATTATAACACATTAAACCTTATTTTCATAATATGGAAGTGATATCTATATATGCTTCATTCCTGAAATTTAAAAATTCAAAGAAATTTTTTTCGACAATTTTAATAAATAAAAACTATATATATATATGCGCAGATAAATGTATACATTACGATTAATTAGAATTTTATTTTATAAGTAATTTAAAGCACATTCATTCTTTTATTAACATTTATAAAGGTATTTTATAATTATAAAGTGGAACTGGCATTATCTTAGAAAAAGTAATTAAAATTTTTATAAACAGATTGATTAATTAAAAAGATAAGTATTTGATGTAATTTATTCTGGTATATCCTCTCAAACATAAAATTTTAAATATCACAATTGGACAAATAAGCCACAGACCAAACTGAAGTTCAGAAGATATCTACCACCATTGGATCAATGACTTGAAACAGCAAATGATGAATTCAATTTTGCTGATAATCCATCTCCAGAAATTAAAAGTAGGGCTTATAAATCATTATAATAATGATTGATTATTGCTGAAGTGATTTGGTTAAAGTTTGTGTTGCTGATGAGTTTTTGATTATGATCCCATTATGTTTATTGTTATTGGTGTTGAAATATCATGCAGGAATAGAAAATCTGCTATCTGCTTCACTATGAAAATCTGAAAAGTCCTGGCTAGAAATATATAAAGAAGTATGGAAAGGAGTCATCAGGTAATGTAGAAACATCATAAGATGTGTTGTGTCCATTATATACCTAAACATTAACTGTCCGCTGTCCTACCATCCAATGATAACTGTGGAATTAAAAACAGAAGAATTAAAACCTACTGCCACCATAGCTATGGGTGAACAAATGATGTTTTTTAAAACTATACCAATTTCTGAAGTCTGAGCTTAATCACTTAGTAATGAAAGGTAATGGGCATGAATATGTCACATTAAGCATTTATCCCCATTATCCTTAAAGTATTTTATAAATTATTGTTATTATTGATTTTGTAAACCTATTTATAAAATAGTGTGACAAAGGATTGCTCTAGTATTTTATTTGATCATGCCACAATTCAAACAGCATAATTCTTTTTTTCAAAGGATTGCTCTAGTATTTTATTTAATCATGCCACAATTCAAACAGCATAAATCTAAAAGAAGAGTTTTTTTTATGTAAAACAATTAGCTTTTGATTGCAGTCCTTGGCCACATTTATAAATACTTAGTATTTTAAAATCAGTCATTTCCACTACCTGTAAATATAAAAAGTTGTCGAAATAATAATTTAATTGCAGCTTTATGAACTCTTGATCAGATACAAAACAGGCAGCACAAACAGAACAAATTAAGATTGTCTTTTTATTATCTTTTTATAGTTTAGGAGATTTAAGCAAACTACCCTCCAGATTTGGGAATGTTTATTTGGATGTATCAATATAAGTAATCTGCTGCAACTTCATTTCAGGCTGTTTGGTTTACATATGAGATTTGTTCATGTTTTATTTATTCATAAATGTCTGTGATATCATTGCTTTTGCTGGTCATTTGCTGTTATTATCTTACTTAGAGTATTCTTACCATATATCATCTGCTCTATTTTTTGTACAAGTCTTGGATGATACCGTTTGTAATTGCTGGTTCTTTTTTGCGCTTAGTATTTTTACAATAGTGCCAATAGACAAAAATTCCTATCATATAGCATTTTCTTAGCTCACGTTTTTGTATACTCAGAAATAATGTAATGCAGATGTTGTATTACTGCTTCTTATATTTGCTTATATAACATTGTTACTTATCTGCATTACGGCCTGAATTTAGGTATAGTAGACCAGTTGTTTTTTTTTTAAATAGCTAATGAATCCAGTGTATTTTCAAACTGTAGGTTTATTAAACCTTAAAATTGTAATAATAATAATTAGGTGTAATCGTTGATCTATGCAGCAAGTTTATTTCTGTTCATAAACAATTAAGAATGTATTATATTGCATATTTGTGCATAAACTTAATAATGAAATCCATAATGAAGTATCTTATTAATTTGTTTACAAATTGATAGGGCAGAGAAATAAACATGTAAGTTTATTCGTAGATAAAATGTACTATTTCCCATAGATGGCAGTCAATTTATGTTAGCGCATGTTTTGAAAAAATGTATATATTTGAATAAACTGTAGTGTCTCATTGTATTTAGTATTTGTCATTATTTTGCAACAAATGAGTTGATTAAGTTTAAGTAAACTATGATAGAGTCTCATGTATTTAACTGATCTTATCAGACTATAAAACGAAAAAGTTGTTTATCCTGTAATGTCACATTGAGATCCTATGCAAATTATCTTACACAATTTGCGATTTGCATGCGAACTATACATTTTGTCAGTTACAATATATTCTTCAATTTATTTATTTATTGTAAATAAATTATTATTTTATTAAATTGGATGTTTTTGAATTTCATTTACTTTAATAATTTAAGGGGTTTGAACTCAGACTTTCACACGACCCTCAACTATCCACGCTATCTCATACTTCTGATATACTTGATCACACACATGTCGAAAAGATAAATAATCACCAATATATGTATTTCGTGTTAAACCAGCACTCGTCAGTTGGTCCAGATTATCATCTCTCACACATATGAAATCAGTGGTCAGTGTGGATAGCTGAAGCCACTTGAAAGTCTGAGTTCAAATCCCCTATATTTACAATTAAGCTCCAGGTATATAAAGAATGCCTGTATTTCAAATATTTAATAATTTAAGTATAATAACCAGAGCTCATAATTTAAAAAAATACAGTGTTAAACAAACTTTAACTAGTGAATAATTTAAACATTATTATTATACATTCATTTTATTTAATTGACATTATTTGAGTCCTTGCCTTTAATTTATAGTACAAACACAAAGTGCTAGCATTCTCCATTGTTCTATTATATTTAAATCGTACTGATATGGATTGGGGTTTCAAAAGCAAGATATATAAATAAAGTGTTTTATTTAATCTACTTCAATACCGTTAACTTTATCAGTTAAATTCATAAGATCTATTTTAAAGAGTTTTTCTTATACTACATATAATTTTATTTATATGATGGGTTGATATCTTAATTTGGGTACATAATGGTGTCATTCCCACTGTTTCCCTTTATATATTTATGATGAATATGTGTGCGTGCGCGTAAATATAAAATTAGGAACTTTAATGTGTAGGTAATTAAGAGGAGCAAACCACTCACCTTCACCCATGTTCCTTCAATTATTGATAGCCTGAGAGTTATTTGCTCCTCTATTGTATAAATATCCATTATAAATTAACAATAGAAATACTATAAATAAAACAAAATGTGAATGGTGATAATAAATATTCGTAATAACAATTACAATAACTCAGAAATATTTTCAATTACTTTGGTAAATATTTTGTTTATTTAAAAAAATGAATATAAAAATATTTTTGCGTTATTGTAATTATTGCTACGAATATTTATTATTACTTCTAATACTTCATAAATTATATATATGAGGTTGTGTGGGTTGGAGAAAAAGAGAAACCTGAGATTTGCTTTGATAATTATGTCTATTTTCCAATGCTAAGTATTATTATTATTATATATATGAATGTATACAAGTAACACAAAACTTGAAATATCAGGATTGCATCGCAGTTGTCGCTTTAAAAAACTCTTCAATGGAATTCAATTATTCAGCAGATATCAACTGTCACAAGTGAACACTTAAAATTGTCTGTGGCGAAATGTAAAACTCTTGTCCTAAGTAGGTCAGCAGAATAATGACAATTACTACACCATAAGGTTCTTGTAAATATGTGGGTACATCATTATAGATAAATAAATGTGTTCACGCCCACAAACGAATATCCACAGCATATTCGGGTATTTACATGCATTCATATAAGTGGGTGAGGAAGTAGCATGCTTAATACATCCAAAAAATATTGCTATTCTGTATCATCAATGTTTTGCTATAATTAATATCTCGATTAAAATTGTTTTAGTTTTTAGGTTGTAAAGTTATTAAATTTTTAAACTTTAGAATTATATGATAAATCAAAACAAGCTCGGGCGTGTATATATATATTAGTAGAATTGATGAAATATAATGAGCTGTGCAACTGCGTGCTATGCTTATAACATGAGTTCAAATCAAGATGCCTCGTGATTTTTCAGCCTACATAATTTTTTAGGTGGATGTTATGTATACTATGTAGCCAAGTTAGATTATCTATTTTATTTAAGAGTCAAATAAGAAAGAGAATCCATGGATAATCCTCTCTCGATAGCAGGTAATTAGCGTTTGAGTGATATTTTCTCTTTCTCTATATCTTTACTAAGCTTTATTAGAACAGTTTAATAAGGCTTTCGTTTTTAAGTTATTTAGATACAGATTTTTAATTAATATAGATATTTGCAACAAAAAAATGCACAGATTAAAAATAAAAATATAGATTATAGGTATTCAGAAAGACGTAGACATAATGATAAGTTGAAAAACGCTTTTCTTACCTTATTAGACGGCTATCATAGGAATCATGTAAAAGATTAAACGAAGACAGACAATCTACACTCGGTAGTAAATTTTCGTTTTTAAAGACGTTTTAAATTTTCGTTTTTGTATTTAGATTTTATAGTAGAATGTAAAAAGATTATATAGAAGAATGTAAAAAGATGGTTAAAAGCAGGTCAGCGATATCGACCGGATGCCCTAATTCTATTCTGAATAAAGAAAACGATCACTCGAAAAAAGTATAACAATTGCGGATGTGTTTTAGGAAGCCCATTTGACTGTGAAGAAACCTGAACGATGAAAAACAATAACTGCTTATGACAGCGTAAACACGTTTTGGGAACTTGTCAGAAAATATTCATTCATTTTGTTAATTTACAAATTACGTTAATATAATAACAATATAAAAAAATTAACTTTCAATGTCTTATTTCATTAAACATTTTTTTTTTTTTTTTTACATCCCATAGTTATTACACAAAACGTTTTTTGCAACACTTTGCAAGTTCTAATTAAAATTAAAAAATGACGCCTGATCTTATTTATGGGTGTTAAATAAAATGACGGCGTTGATTAATGTTTTATTTGTTTATTAACAAACGTTATATCTGTCATCACATCTCTTTTTTAAAAAAAGAATACATAAATATATGTATAAAAAATAATATTCATGTGTATTGGCAACACTACCTCTATGCGCATATTCTAAGATTCTAGCTCGGTAAGACCGATTTTTTTCAGATTCTAAACCGGCACATGCTGCATTTTTTTAAGTAGCTTGTCAATAATGGGTACCTCCTATGACAACTCTGATAACCTTCTTTATCTATTCTTCTTTGGAGGGTTATTTGAGAGACTTGTGATCCGAAGATAAGCTAGCTAAATAATTTATTTTTACTTACCTTGTTAAGTATATTATCATTTTTCACTGTCATTGATCCGTTGCAGAATAGTGGTCTCTACAAATTTTATTTTATTTCTTCATCCACAGTCTCTCTTCTCCACAACACAGCAACAAACTTTTTATTTTTTCCATCCATCTCACGTGGTCTCTTCCTTTGTCTTTAACAATATCTTTTGTTCCAGTTGAGAACTTTAACTCTCTATCTACTTGACATTATGACCAGTTCATCTCCATTTCAGTCTTGCAATTATTTGTTTATTCTCTCACCTATGTTCTTCATTTTCAATTCTTTCTTGTTATTCCCAATGTACCTCTCTCCATACATAAAATTATTTATTATCCAGAACCTAAACAAATATATATTTGACTCCATATTTCCAATCTGTTTACAGCAGTGCTGCAAAAAGTATTTTGCGGATTGAAATAGTAAACTAAAGGAATAAAAGTAAATGGAAAATATTTAACATCTAGACTTTACCAATGATCTAGTTGTTTTTGGAAATAATGCTTTAGAACTTCAGGAAATGTTACAAAAGTTATCAGATGAAAATAAGAAAGTAGGATTAAAGGTAAACATTAAAAAGACTAAAGTAATGTTCAATGGATTTTCTCAAAAGATGAAAATAAAGATTGAAAATAAAGAATTAGAAGTTAACAACTACAAATACCTTGGTCAGATTATTTTTTTACAGATAAAAACATAATGGTTAAAATTAATCGTAGACTATAACTAGGATGGAGTGCTTTTGGTAGAAATAATATTAAAAAGAAACGTGCCAATGTATTTTAAAAGGAACGTTTTTAACAAATGTATTTTATCAGTTCTTAGTTATGGATCTGTGCCTTGGATATGTAACAAAAGAGGAATGAAGAGACCTCAGTCTACTCAAAAGAATATGAAAAGATGCATGTTATGAGTAACAAGAAGATATCAAAAATTAAATACATGGGTAAGAGAAGAAATAGGTTGTTATTGACATCATTGAAAGAATTGGAGATGGCCTAAACGTATAATAGATGAACAGTTGAAATCTTAAACAGGATTCCAAAAGATTGTAAAAGATTAGAAAGAGACTACAAGTGAGATGAATGGATGAAATAAAAAAAGTGTGTGGGATGTTATGGAGAAAGGGGGGCTAAAAATTGGAAATGGATTAAACTTGGAGAGAACTTTATCTTGCAGTGGATTGATAATGATGAAAATTATATATATATATGCACGTGAGTAAATATATATATATATATATATATATGATAAACAAAACAAGTTATAAATTTCATAACATGCTTTTAGCTTGCATTAGATGGAGCTTTACCAATAGCTCCTAACAAGCTTTGTTTACATAAACGCCGAGAGAGATAGAATTCAATAGCTCTTTCGTTGTCTCCAGACCAGCTGGTTCGAACTAGTTTGGCTCATGTCAGTGAAGGATAGGCAGACTAGAAACTAGATGTAATACTAACTCTAAAATCAGCATTTATCAAACATGTTTCTATCAGTTTGAAAGCATGAAATTTAGCAGACACATAATGTCTTCAAATCCAGCTTAACAAACTAGATAGCTATATGGGTCCTAAATCAGTTCAGTTTCACCATATAGTAAAAGCCTCTGCAATATATATCATTGCAAAAACCTTCAAGGGTACATTTATGATAAACAAAACAAGTTATAAATTTCGTAATTGCTTTTAGCTTGCATTTTATGATCACTAGATGGAGCTTTACCAACAGCTCCTAACAAGCTTTGTTTACACACACACACACACACATATATATATATATATTTCAACTGTGTATAAGACTTGAATTTAAATTCATATGAGATAATAATTTGAAGCATTTTTAGGTTCTAATCAGGCCTAATTTATAATCAGGCATCAATTCATAGTCAATCTAATAAACCTTTCACTATTGTTCAGTAATTCAATATCTATCTACAATGAATAAGTACTTTAACTCAATCTAGAAAATTTTAAAGCATGATTTCATCATTACACAACACTGAGTAAGCTGACTAATAAAGAGAGAGTGGATTTATAGTGCCACTTAATTAATAATGATTTAGTGAGGGTTAAGTTCAAAGTTAATTTCTGATAATAACCTTCTTAGAAAGTTTTGATGATATTTTTGATGATATATCTCTGGAAACTCAATTAAAAATTATCATGATAAATATTACTGCCACACTCAAATCAACTCCTTTACATTACCATCTTATTCTCTGTATATTCTTCTGCCAAATATTAGAAAATATGTTTTTCTCACTGAGAAGATATTAAAAACCTGTTAAGTATATGAGACTTACCAATAATTCAGGTCTCTTTTTAAATGTTTAACTCAAATGGAGTTTTTATAAAATTCCAAATAATTTATTTTCAGATACAATAATAAAGCCAATTGGATTGGATTTTTCAAGCAATAACTGGAGTCTCATCTATAGATGCTGGACAAATACTGGTTGCTGTGTTATTATTTCATGAATTGAATTTATGGGCCAGTGATATATGTAGATTTGGAAAAGCACAGATCATAAACTTACATAGTAATGACTGTTAAATCTATGGTCACAGAGTCAGAATTAAAGAAGATAATAAAACCGTGGGGAATCTACCTTCTGATTGAAGTCTCTACAGATTTTTTCAAGATATTTTGATAATAGTTAAACTAATTTAAAAATATATAAAGTAAATAAAATAGTGGGAGTTTATACAAATTATGCTTTCTTCTTTGACTCCTATTTAAAAATAATTAATTATTCATTTCTTGGTTGGTAACTTAATAACTAAATTATCTTAGGTTATAAATTTTCCCAACTTTTATCAGAATTTGATACTGGACATCAGAAACTTTTGACATGCATACATCATATTGCAATCCAGATATTACTTTCTATTTAAAAAGCACTAAGTATAATTCTATTATATATGGAAAAGATAAATAATCTTTTATACTGAATAAATATAAAAAACTTGTGATTATCACAAAATCTATTAAATCAATAATTGGACTGTTCACTAACTTCCATGTTAAATAATCTTTTACAAAAGAAAAATAGCAATTTCTGAGTGGATTTTAAATCTATTTATATAGTTATCCAGAACAACATCCATAAAGCAATGTTAAAGATGTTAATATATTTTTGTATATGTTTATTTTGAAAGGACTGATATTAATTTTACAGAGAAGAGTTATTTCACTCATTTATACAGTTTTATAATAAATAATCACATGTAATGATGAATAATATTTTCATCCTTAATAAATTTAAAGTCATGTGATAAGTAACAAATCTACAAATTTATTAAGTGAACACTTGAACTAAAATATAATAGGAAATAGTCATTTCCCCATTATAAAAAAGTTACTGATCATGGCAACTAGAGAACAGTTCTACTATTAATTAAATACACTTAGTGATTATCATATGAGTATATTTAATCAATATAAAATATTAATTACCATTACAAGTATGAAATATGCTTATTTATTATAAAGCAGTGATTCCCAGTTCAGGTCTTTTGGTATCTTAATTATCAGAAACACTTCTTAGAGATACCATGAAATGAAAAAATATAGTGCCCATTCAGTCAAATATTTCAGACCTTCATTATATCTATCACTAAGTATAAACTTCCTTTATAATGCTCATTAACCACATAGAGGACTTTTCCCCAGCATCAGAGTCACCATTTTAACAACCATTTTTATTCTACTTACTCCTTGGTTTCTTAGATGCTATTTGTGCTCAAGCCTAACCTCTAAAACTCTGTGATCACATTTCTTTAATAACATAAATAAATAAATAAATAAAATTAAAATTTGAGATCAAACCCTCACATCTTCAGATATATATGCACACCACAAGAAGCTTAATTACGTTACCTACATCACAGTAAACACTTGTCATTAAAATTAGAATATAATCATTGCTGTGTACATAATACCTATAATAAATTATATGGTTTATTCATTTAAAAAATAATATATAAAAATAAGTCATCCAATTGTATACTAATCCATAAAACCATTTTAAATCTAACAACACATTTTGTATCTTAATTAATTCTACAACATTTGTATTTATTTTTTGTTGAAACTGATTTTAATAAAAAAAAATAGTTACGTGCATATAGGCAAACCCTCTTTATACCAACTAAAGTATAAGTAATATGAAAATATGTAATGGTTACTAAACATCTAATATCAAACATGTAACTATATACTTTACCAGTAAATATTATGTTAAAATCAAATAAATAAACAAATAGTATCAAATTTTCAGATGAATACATGTACACCTGATACAATAAAATGCATATTACCCTCATTAGTCTAAAGTATGAACAATGTTTTTTTCATATTTAGTATCATGATATGATGTAAAAAATATAACATTTCTCTCATGATCAATAAATTTTTGGTAAAGTACAGGGTTCCTAGAACAAATTGTTACTAAAATAAAATCACTTCCACATTATTGCAGCATTCAAAAGTGTTTCTTCGTTAGGTTGACTTTGAGTTATTATCACAACTCAATCTTTCCTGGACACTACATAGTTTGTATGTGCAGTGGTTTCCATTTCACTAGGTACCTTTAAGCACAACAAGAATTCTCTGCACAGCCAGTTTCTATTGACAATTACTGGGTGGAGGTGCAAGATGTTTGTGTTGCTGCTTGGCAGACATTTATAAATCACATTCAGACTAATTTGCTAACATTACTGTTGAGACTTGCATTTGATAAATGGTTGGAATAGTTTTGAAATATGGAATATTATAAAACAAAATCATTCAGTGATGGTAAAGAAGATAAATCTGTAGAGATATAAAATGAGGTTAGTGATAATAGCCCATGAACCCTAAGTAAATAGCCCATGAACCCTAAGTAAATAGCCCATGAACCCTACGTATTTATAAACCAGAATCTCTGACACATAAAAAAATTAATTTGACAATTGCCCTTTGCCATCACATCTTATCTGGGGGACAAAAGTTGTTGATACAACACTGATCCCATCAAAATTAAAACAGTATTTTACATCTAATCACAGTAACTTATTAGACAAAATGACTGATTACTTTAAATGTCTTTTTCAGTCACAAGTACACAAAAGCAATAACTATCAATAAAAACACAAGAGGCATTCTATTTAGTAAAAGAGCTAGTGGACCAAAGCAAAAATGCTACATTGTTGCCAAAGGCATTATGATGCCTGTAAGTAAACAATTGTAAATACTATGCTAGGAAAATAAGCATTGTATGAGTAGAGTAGATATCCCTATCTGACAATTCTACTAATAGACATATGCATAGCAATGATGGAGGATATTGAAAATAATGTATCTGAAGTGTTGAAAAAGAATTCTGTCTTCAGCTAGTTGAATCAACTGACATAACAAATAAATGTTATGTTGTCACTTTTGTTAGATTTATAGATGAAGAAAACATTTTTATATTACAAGAAGATACAACAAAAGATCAAAAGACTTTTAACACCTTATCTGTTCATCTTGAAAGGAGAACATTTCTATAGGAGGATTGCATTGGAATCTGCACAGATGTAACTTCTTCCATGATTTGTAAAATAAAAAGTTTTGGTTCATTGGTAAAAGTAAAAATGTAGATGCAATTACTACTCACTGCTACTTTTACTACGATGTCCTCATTTTGAAGACTATTGGAGGACATTTAAATAAGATTCTTAACAATGATGACGCTATGATAAATATTGTTAAACAATTCCTTCTGTCATCTTATTTATTTGGCAAATATGTTGGCATGAAAAGTGATCTTATTATTTTTTTGCAATATACTGATATTAAGTGTCTGTCAAGGGATAAAATTTTGACCAGAATATTTGAACTGACAGAGGAATTTATCAATGTTTTAAAAAACATGGTAAAGGGTTCATAATTTCTGCTTTGTAGACAATATATGTTTCCATATACTATTTACATAAGTACCTAAAAAACTATAAATATCTATTATAAATATATTATATGTGTTCCAAATAATTTAAATGGTTAAAAATAATAAAATATATATTTTAATTAATTGGTATCATTTTCAATTACATGGTAATTCTTTAAGGATTACATAATTGAAAACACTACTCATTAATTAAAATATATATTTTACTATTTTTACCATCAAAATTAATTGGAACTTATATATATATATATATTGTAACGATATATAAATATGTCCTT